>VZSV01000060.1:906497-946334 GCA_013398735.1 Nothocercus julius | reverse complement strand
TTTTTTTCCTTAAGGCACTGCTAGGTGAGCTGCTTGAAAAGCTGGTGTGCAGATCTCATTGCATTTTAGGGCAGTTTCTCCTCCACAGAAGGTCTGATTTGGGCAGTCATGGCCGCCTTTCAGACCAGGTCAGGGCTGTTCAAACAGAATATAAAATGTTTTGTTCTCAAAACTGGTAGGTAGGTAGCAATGATGGGAGCCAAAGAAGATATCCTTGAATTGGGAAGAGTATTTACTAAATGCTTTTTCTCCTCTTCCATGTTTTTCCCTGTGGCCCGCTTGCTGCAGTGAATCAAGCTGGTACTCACACAGAATGTTCAGAGTCAGAGCTGTGCTGTGCTGTTTTGCCTAGTCTCCCTTGCATGCATTGCCTGGAACAACTTTGAACATCCTTGACTTCATGCTGCTGTAGAATGAGAAAAAATCCTGGAACATTAGAAAGGAGAGGGAATAAAAAAAAGGAAAAAATGAAGAAACAAAAAAAAACCCTTGCAGGACAGGGAATTTTTTTTTCAGTCTTGTGCTGGTACCTGCTGGCAAGCAGCTCCCTGTCTGGACTGGTTCCCTTCTGGTGGATAACTAGATTTACAGCCTTATTCCCCTGGGCCTGGCATGTCTGGCATCCTGTCTGCAATAGTAAATGCTCAGAGAAGGCAGATTTTCCAGTTCTTGAGCTGGCTGCTAGGGACTAGATGCTGTCTAGTGCTTGGCATTCTTGCCAGTGATGAGGATCATGGAGATCCTGTGTTACACAGCAATTCCTGAAGTCCATCAGTCTAAAATCGTGAAGGCATTTGGGCTGGATCTGCACCTCTCCCAAGGGTTTTGCTTTTTCCAGGATCCAGATTAGAGACATTGCTTTCTCTCTATTCAGTTTTCCCTTCTGGATTAGTGTAGTTAAATAACTGAGCTTCTGGGCAGGATGATGTTGCCTAGATGTTCCTGCTGTTGAAATCTCAATCCAGTATTGATTCAATTAACGATCAACCTATATATTTTTTTTTAATAGGCAAACAAAGACATGTTAGAGCAAATGGAAAGAAGGTAAGAAGTTTTTCTTCTGATTCAGGGGCTAAAACAAGAGACCTAATTCTGGTAGCAAGGTTACTGTTTATAGCTGAAATGTCTTCAAAGGTTAACTCTATTTTGTGTTATTTGTGCCTTTGATTCATCAGTATGAGAGAGAAGGATGATAAAATCAAAACGGTTGAAGAGCTGCTTGAGGCAGGACTCATACAGGTGGCTAATAAAGAGGAGGAGCTGAAGGTAAAATCTCTTGCATTTTTTTTTTTTTATAGGGAAATAGAGACTAAGTGCTCTTGCGCAAAGTGTATCTGAGACCATTCCCTTGGTATAGAAAGACTCATGTCCAGGGCACAATATTAAAAACACTTCAGTAACATCGATTTGAGTATAAGCGTTAATAGTGAGTAGTCGGTACTTCTCTCTGCTTATTCGGGAGAAGATATTAGTAGAATCTTTACTTCGTTTCTCTTGGAACAAACCTAATATCTGCAGAACCATATCTGCCCTAATTTGGTATAAACCTCTTGTTAGAAAAGGTGGTTGTGTGATAACTTGGCAGTGTGAGGATTTTGAATCTTTGTGCTTGTTTGGTAGTCTGGAGGGTTAACAGAACTATGCACAGATGATGGCATGGACTGATGTAGATGGTTTTTCCTCTTGCTCTGTTTGAAGTCAGTAATGAGAAATCTGGAAAACTAGTGACAAAAATTCCTGCCCACTTTCATCTGAGTTTTGTGAGAATGTGTGTCCCATTGAACTGGACATGGCCAAGGCAGAGTGCTCTCTACCTAGTGTCCCTGTGTGCAAGGTGGGGAGAAGCTGCATATTAGCAAAATACCAGGAAGTGCTGCAGCCTGGATACTAGAGAGCCACAGATGTGAGTGCATCAGTCTGATGCTTCTCTGCACTTCAGCTACCTATAGATTCAAGTCCACTTTGAGATGTCTACAGGGATATTCAGAGCTCTTCCATTACAATAACTCTTCTGTTGAGTAATTTGGCTTCAGCTGATGAAGGCGTTTATTTCTGGGCTTTCAGATTTTCTTGTTCTAAGGGAAATGTTTTTTTTCCATCAATCTTAACACTTCTTTCCTCATGCCCATAAATGAGTGTTTCATTATCTGTCCGTCTGTTTTCAAAGGCCTTGCTAACGGAAAATTCATCCTTGAGAAAAGAACTTCAAAGTCTGCAAATTCAGCAATCAGAGCAGGTAGTACTTTTCATCTAAAACTTTTATTACACTTAAACTACATCTAAAAGAATTCTGCTGCCGTTGCAAAAGTCAAGGGAAAAAGGTGAAGATGTCTTTGAAGCCTGTTGGCAAAGCATCCTGTTTTCTTCCAGCATTGGTCTAGAAGCTGCTGCTTCTGTCGGATACTTTCTTATCAAAACTGTCAAATGAGGTGGATCTAAAGGTTCCAGTTCGGTTGAAATTCTGGGTTGATTTCAGTCTGCCATACGCTGAAATGGCTGAGAGTTGCCTTTTTGCAAAGATAACAAGCATGGCTGGTACTCAGGCTGATGCAGCATCAGCTTTCTCTGCATCCTTGAGCTTTCTGAAGTTAACTCGCATCCATGTAGCTGTGATTTGGCCCCCTTTTGTTTACGTCTCTGTTTGCAGCGACACTACCATAATAGTATTGTTTGATGTGCGCTCTGTGTCTATTGAAAAATGACTTCTGTGACACCCAGCTCAGCTTGGACTGCTCAGGAGAGCACTTACTTGCTAGAAAAATCACCTATGTTAAGAGGAGAACCTGTATAAATAAATATTCTTAGAATGACTGTGGAGTGGAGAAGTGTACAATACCCATCAGAGTATCTTTTATAGTCTATTCAAAGAGGAGTAACAAAAAAAGCAGTTGTGGTTGTCAGGTCGTTCACAGTTCAAGAGCTTCAATTCACCTTTTCCTCAGAGATTAAGCAAATAGCCCCTAAGGCTGTGACTTGACTGTCTGCTTACCCCTGAATGAGTAAGTGTGCTCTGTGACCTGCAGAATGGTTTCTCTTTCAGAAACCTTGAATTACAATTTGGCCCTTGCTTGTAATGGTCTGCTTGAAACTTCTGACAGTGCTTGTACCTTAACCCTTTCAAGCCTGTTGTGTGCTAAAGCTGGTTGAATGCTGGCCTTGAACCTCAGCCTCTCCTGATGAAGATGATACAGATTTTGGGTTGTTTTCCTGGAGTTTGCTGCAGGCTCCGTGCTATTGGTTTACTGGGAAACAGAGATCAGCTAGTTTATACAAACTGCCAGATAGGTAAAATTCTGGGGCTGCTGCATAGGCTTTGCCTACTGCTAAAGAACCTGAAACCCTATTCCTTGCCCCTTAACACTTGTAAGCTGCTTGTATTGCTCTCTCCTGTTTTCTAAGTTAAAGATTTCTTTTGTGCAGGTTTCTTTCCAGTCACTGGTGGAAGAACTCCAGAAAGTGTAAGTTACTGCAGCAATTTAATTTCAAGTAGTTGTTACTTCTGCCTGTCTTTATTCTGTGCCTATGGGTGTTTTGCTTTCCTGAGGTGACTTAGGATTTGCTTTCAGCTGGATGAAGTGTGTGCGCAGCAGGAAAAGTCAGCGCTTTGGAAATGCACCGAGTCGGATCAATACCTTTTGAAAATCTTCTTTTTTTTTTTTTTTTTTGGCTAATCTTCTACTTTTATAAGCCAAAATTTGACTAGGCAGGGTATCACTGAATTGCTAGATAGCTGTTTTTCTTCAGTAGGCACAGTGAGCTTGTTTACTATATTTCTATGTGTGTATGTTAAGATTTCAAGTTAAAAATTATTTTTTGCTGAAATGCCCAGTGAAGGCTGAAGTTAAGTGCAAATTATTCCAAGGTTCACAGACACTTTTTCATTTGTCTTAAAATACAAATTATCTACATAGCATGTTCCTCTTGCTTTTTGCATCTGGTTTTGGAATTAATGAGTAATGAATGGTACCTACAGTAGTAGGAATCTCACTGTGGTTCCCAGATGAACCTGCTGCTAATGGCAGAACCAAAGCTGATGTATTAACTCTTGAGTAGCTCATTTGATCAGCTGTTTAATGAGATTCCTCTGCTCTTCCTAAGAATCCATGAGAAGGACGGAAAAATAAAATCAGTGGAAGAACTCCTGCAAGCTGAAATCCTTAAAGTTGCTAGCAAGGAGAAAACTGTTCAGGTACTCATGTTGAGCACTATTGTTTCCTTTCTGTGTCTATGCCATTGACTACCATTTATTTGTTACTGCACTGCATTCTATAATAACAAATTTGTAGCATCCATTTTTGTGGTGTTTTTTTGTGTTTCCATTGTCCAATCCTGTCTGTTTTGTCATTGAAAAGGCTTTGACACAGGAAATAGAGGCTCTGAAAGAAGAAGTAGGAAATTCCCAGCTTGAGATGGAAAAACAGGTAAAATTACTTAGTGCCAGAAGTGTGAAACAGCCTTGCCTTGGATGTGCTGCTCACTCGTTTCTGTTCTAGTATGTCGTCACTGGTGAATGTCCTTGGATAATGGAACTTTTTAATGGTAGAGCTACACTGTACTTGGATATAAAGCTGTAAATATTTAGTATAATTACTGCTGCCCTTCAGAAACTTCTTCCCCTGGATGGCCAAGTTTGGGATTCTTAGTTTGAAAGACTTAGCAAGAATTGCTATTGCTGCAGCATTGGCCCTGGCTGGGCACATTGCCCAGTGCCCTGAATAGACCCAGAAACCTTGGGACATCCAAAGGGGCTGGCACCTCCAAACCCTCGGATGCTGAAGTTGCCTCCCCTTTTGTTGGTGCTTCCCTCCTCGGACAGCACTGCTGCTCGGGCTGCATTTGGTTTCCGGGTAGGCCGAAGACCATTCGCTTTCCCATGTCCCGGGAAAGCCGGTGCTGGCAGGGTGGGCTTTGTCCCTGCTGTCAGGAATGCTGAAGCGGAGGAGTGTTGGGTTTTGCAGCATGCCTGCTGTCTAGCATCTAAACCGGTGGGAACCCCTGTTTCCTTAGGGAGCCTGTGGTGAAAGCAGTGTAATCCACTGCCATCAGGAAGCTTGCTTGCATGTTTGTGTGGATTTTTTTTTTGTCTGCCCTTTTTTCTGTCTTTCTAGTTACGTTCTAACATACCACTGATTTTTCTTCTCTCCTTAGTGTTAAAGCTTTTGTCCTTTTTAGGCAAAGTTTCACAGGATGTGTTTCTGTCTTGGGTTTTTCCTCTAAGGCAGATTCCCAGGAACTGGGAGGAAATATTTTTATTTTCCTTCCCTGGAACTGCTGCAGAGCTTGCAACAAAGTAGTAGTTTGGAATTGCAGTCTCTGAAAAGCTGCGTTTGAGACCCTTTCTCCAGAGATGGTGCACACATGCCCTCTTTGGTCTTCTGCAAGCAAAACGGAGATTACTGGGGATGTTTCAAGTTTCTGTCATGCAGTGAAGCAAGAATAACTGGACTGAGCTGCTCTGGACGACCAGCAGCTGCACGGCTGAAAGCTGCTGTAATTGCAGCTAGCTGGTCTGTGGCCTCTGTCAGGCTTTGATAGAAAATTCAATGGAAATATTCCCCTTTAAATGTTGTTTTTCTCATTCATGTCCCGTATTAAAAGGGACCCTATGCAAAGGCAAGAGATGTTACCTCTGATTTGAGCTCCAGGTGGTTAGTGAGGTGGCTGCCGTCAGTCTCCACTTTCCTCTTGGTCTCCTGTGTTGGAGCAGTGCTTGGTGGGTCTGCTCGTGTGCCCGTTCATGTTGTTCCCCTTCTTGCTGGGGAAGAAATCTTTTAAATGGGGAGAGAATAAATGGTAGAGATACATTTCTTCATAATTTATTCTCTCAAAAAAAAATCACGTTTATGCTAATGCTGCTGTAGCAAATAGTGCCTGCTGGAATAATCTCAGATTGTCTTTTTCTCTGTTTTTCCCTAAAGCATTTTTTGGTATTGCTATGGCTATTGAACTGAAGTGATGCTTGTTTTGTTTAGGTGTCGATCACTTCGCAAGTCAAAGAACTGCAGACACTGTAAGTACAGTTGTTAACATGTCTGATCTGCCCCGTGGAGCCCTCGCTGCCCCACTCCAGTCCCTCTTAGGTCAAGATTTTTCTGCTAGATGTCTCTAGTATAGGTGAGGTGAGCCAGGTTATTAGCAGTTTTCCTAGTGGACAAAACTCCTTATTACAAAAACCGCCACTCTTCTGGTCCGGTCTTTTGAAACCGCGAAGTTAAGCGCTGTGTGGCCTCAGGGGTCCCTATTAACCTATATGGCACTCAGTTCAAGTTGGGATGGAAGCATGTAGGCAGGGCACGATGGGCAGACACTTTGTAATGTAGCTGGATAGATAAATGAGACTTGAGTTATGGTAGTTGTCAGTTCCTCATTGTCCCTGCATGGGGAAGGGGGAGGAAATACATTTAGATAAGGGGAGCACCCATGTGTGGAATCACTGCAGCACGTGTTGGAGCAGAACTCGTGTGCTTTCTTTTGATAAGCAGTAGCACTAAGGGCATCTGTCAGGCTCCTGCTAACCCAGGCTGAAGTGGGAGTGTTCACACACAGATTTTTAGCAGGTGAATTGTGGTGGTGCCTTTAATCACACAGGCTGCTTTTGTTACTTACATTCACCAAGGTTTAGGATTCTGTGTAATTTTTTTTTTTTCTCTCTCAAGTGAATAAGAGTGGGTCTCTCTCTCTCTGTCTATGTGCATATAATGTTACAGGTTGAAGGGGAAGGAAAAGCAGGTGAAAACCATGGAGGCCTTACTGGAAGAGAAGGAAAAAGAGATTGTCAAGAAAGGAGAATGTTTGCAGGTAAACTTCCTTGCTATTCTAAAGGGCAATAAAAGCTTTGTTGCAGTATTTCTGAATGCAGAAAGGTTGAACTTGCAGTTCTAAATTCCCCATTTATTTATTTATTCAAAGGGTCAGCAAGATACAATTGCACAGCTAACCAGTAAAGTTCAGGAGTTAGAACAACAGAACCTGCAACAGCTCCAACAGGTATGGCCTGCTGAGCAGATGCGATTCACAAACAGGACTGCTTAGCTGAACTGGAGGGATGGTGTTTGTTTATCCCTCAGCCCTCTTGAAAGATTTGCCTTGGCTTCAACCTACAGATAATTTTTAAGATCCTACTGACTGGATTGATAGTCCACAGTGCAAAGAGCCCATTAGTTCTGCTGTCTTTATCCAAAGCAAATGCTATGCAGATAACAAGTTCTGAGCTGTGCTTTAGCTTGGATGATGCTCTTGTTAACAAGTGGCTTCAGTGGCCTGAAAGGTTGAAGCTCGTAATCCGAAGCACAGCTGTGCCCTGGATGCCTCTGTGCCAAACCACTGCAGTCCCTGAAGGCCTATGGACCCTGGGGGACCTCCTGTGGGTCCTGAATAACCACTTCCCTGGGGGAGATCAGGCTGTTGCTGTGACTGTTTCCTGCCTTGACCTGTTAAATTGGCAGCTGCCTTGGGTATTTTGGCTCTGGATTTTCTGCACTGGTCTTGAAAGCAAGGCATTGGAAATCCTTGCAGTTGATTGTTAACTTTGTGGAACATTTTCTTCCTATCAGATGGTATTTTAGCTCACTGAAGAATTTTCTCAATGAAAGAGATGAGCAGCAGAGTTGCATTCTTGTTCTAGGTGGAGTATTTGTCCTGGGGAAAGGTGGGAGGGAAAGAAACTGACGGGTGTGAGGTTTAGAATATGTAGTGGAAGTCACATATGAAAAAAAAAAAAAAACAAAAAAAAAACAAGGCCAAAAAGTTATCTTCCAACCTGTGTTATGTCCCTGATCATGCAAAGACTTGTTAACTTGATGGCTTTACTGTGCCATCAAGTGAGGTTGGGACTTCTTTGTTTGCCAGGTACCTGCTGCATCCCAAGTCCAGGACCTGGAGAGCCTGTGAGTATGCTTAGCTGCCCTTTCCCAAGCGCCTGCTGATAACGTGCTCGGTGCTGGCTTTTTGCTTAAGTAGGAATGTAGGACTTGGTTTCAAGAATTTTATGGGCTTTGCTAGAGCAAACTGTTAGTGCTGATGGACGTGCAGCAGCCAGCGTGTCTGCTGCTCTGCGTAATCGCAGTCTGGCGCTTGCACAAGGAAGCAGTCACCCAAGGCTCCGCTAACGAGCAAAGCTGCTGCTTGTGTTTAGTGATATTTTTCTCCTTCTGTTTAGCTTGTTCAGTGTGTGTTTTGGAGTGCTCAGGGCACATACTGCATGGTGGAGTCAGTAAAGCAGTGAACAGATACAGTTTGCTGGTTTGGGTCTGTGAGATGCAATAGTCAGTTCTCCAGCTCCTGCTCTGTGAGAAATGTTGCTGTGCTTTCCTCTGCTTTTGGCTCTGCTCCATCTGACTGTCCAGCTACCATAAGTCAGAGAAAGACACATATGGTTGTGTCAGAAAAGGCGCTTGGCCCTTATTGTAATGTGCTGCCTGCCTGACAGGGCTCCAGCATAGCCAGTCTGTGCCACCTCAAGTATCATCACCTTTGGGAGGTTGTGTCCCTGGCACGTGCTTTAGAGCAAGGTGGTTTGGAGGATTTGCTTGGGAGATCAGTGGCTTCTCTCCCACTTCTGCTCTGGATCTGATGAGCTCACTTGTGGCTAATGGCATTTGCTAACTAAGATGTGAAATGCCTAGCGTGCCCCAGGCCAGTCCTTAGCAGGTAAGTTTGCAGTACACATTCCTGCAGCTGACGTGTTTTTTGTTAGTTTTCTTGATTTAGAGCCATAGCATGATGGCTTCTTTACCAGTGCCTGCTCTCCATGTGGCTGATGACTGTAGATAGTATACAAAGTTGAGCTGCTTGCTGCTGCTGAAAGCTCTGTGCCAGCTAGAGCACCTCTACCTCTTTTTAGCCTCAATTGTTATTTTATTATTATTTTTTGTTATTTTCAAAACTAATTCTGCAGGTTGAAAGGAGAAGAAGAACAAATAAACAAGTTGAAAGCCGTATTGGAAGAGAAGGACAGAGAAATTGCAATCCAAGTAAAACAGTTGCAGGTAAAGTTTTGATAGAATTGGCTTGTGTTGCAAGTAGGGATGTACGTTACATGTTTCTTTAAATAAAATTAATAATATTTATAAAGGTATTGCTTCTTTTCTTTATATAGGATGTGGGAAAGGAAAATGAATCATTTAAAGTTCAAATTCAAGAATTAAAACAGGAGAACTGCCAACAGGTACAGTGACTGAGCAAGGTTAAAGGGTTGGCAAGATGGATGCTTGGAAAACTAGTAGTTGTGTTGCCTGTGCCCATCCAGGAACAACTCAAGGTTGAATTGGTTTAAGACAGTTTTCCTGACTGTTGGGTATCTGTTTCTGCTTCCCTTTAGTGTGTAGGTTTGCAGACTTGTGTTATATCTTATGCTTGTTGTGTTTCCCTCTGGCTTTCAACCCTTATCTTTAAAGTCAGTGCGTCACCATCGGGGTTTTCTGGCCAAAGGAGGTTAGGCAGAATTCCCTTGAAGGCCCAGAGCGCTGCACTTAGTGTAGCATCAATGATGGATTAACCGGGCGGATCACTCTTTGCTGATGTGCTCCTAATGAGTTTCTGATCTGTTTGTAGGCATCTCTGGCTGTCCAAAGGGAGGAGCTTCTGCAAGTGTAAGTACTGCCATAAGTTGAATGCAAAAGATGAACACCCTGTTTTACTTATTGCTTGGAAAGCTTAAATGAATTTCAAAACAGAAACTTTGGTACCTAATAAAACCTGAGTATACAGATTCTGCTCATGCTAATAACCTTCAGTTGTGGTCCACAGCAAACAGTGCTTGCTCTATATGTCGTGCTCACAGTGTAAGCAAGCCATGATGGGTTTAATTTTAGGTGCATGTCAGCTCAGCTCTCTGAAGAGTCAGATATTAGGGTTCCAAGCAAAACCGAGAAGCTCTTTTCCTACAACCACAGCTTGGTAGAGGATTTTTGTTCACACCACAGAACTGCCTGGTGGAAATCTCTTCCCAAGGGTTTCCTTGGGAATAGAAGTGGGGTACAATGCAGAGCTGAACTGCAGCACAGATCTGTGTGGCAGCGGCAGCTTGCGGCCTGTCAGCTTACACTGTGCTGGACAAATTGCCAGTGTCATTCACTTTGCCTGCCTGAATTATTTTCTTTTAACTTAAAAGTGACTTAAGAATTGTGACCTAGGTACAAGAAAATGAATGCTCTCATCCAGTGAGCAGTGCTTATCCTGAGACTTCATGCTAGTTTGGACTGGCTGACTTAACAAGTGTGGTGCCTTTCCGTGGCCTTGATAAATGTGTGCAGATGCCTGTTGAAGGCAAACAGCAGGTTTACAACAGCCTTCGTTCTGTCAGCCTGTGGTTCGGGGCGGTGGGAAGCAAGCAGTGCTGTCACGTCAGCGAGAAGAGTCTTTTGAGCAGGATATATTGCTAGAAGAGAAAACATGCTAGCCTGTGCAAAGGGAGGGTGTTGGTGCTTCTTTTGCAATGTCCTAAATGTCTCCTCACTTTGTGATTCTCTTTGGTAATTCAGTATTGCAGGGAAGGAGAAAGAAATCACCAGTCTCCAAAGCGAGCTCGCCTCTCAGAGAAATGCTTTTGAGCAGCAGAGGAAAAAGAACAACGTAAGGAGCCTCCTGCCACTGCCCCTCACCGAAAAAAAAAAATTATCTGTGTGCAGCCCTGCTAGATGCCTAGGACATTTTTCTAAGAAAACACTTGTCTGCTAACTGTCTGCCACATTGTGTGCCCTGAACACTCTGCTTTCTCCTTTGGGTGTAAATAAGCTCCCCTAGCTCTTGCTCCAAGTTTTACCAGCTTTTTCACTGGTTGCTTAACCTGTGAGTGAGGAGACTTGCTGGAAGACGCATCTCGCAGCAAAGTCTCAAAACTTAATTCAGCCTTGTGAGCCCTGTTTGGAAACATGCCTGTTCCCTAGGGAAGAGGGGAGGATTTGGGGGATGAAAGGAGATTGTTCTGAGTTTCATGAGCAGTGTGTGCAGACATGGGAGGAGGTGTTACCTTCAGGCCTCTCGGATCTGGCTCTTCCCGTTACGAAAAATCAGAATTAGGTACTTTCAGGAAAAGGACAAGGACAGTGTTTATTTTATGGTGGCCACTGACAGTGCAATACAGGTTGTTTGCAGATGGAAGCAAAATACGTGTCTTTCAACAGAGAGCTGTGATATTACCTCCCCTGAATGCATTACCTGTACTGGGCGAGAGAATGGTATCCTTAAATCATTTAAAAGGAGGTCATTAAAATTGAGAGTGTTTAGCTCATTTTTCTTTTCTTGATAGCCTACAAAAGCCAGCAAATACCACACAATAAGCCATATCGACTTTAATTTAAAAAAAAAAAAAAAAAAGACCCAGTGTGTAAGAAACACAGAAGGAAAATATTGAGAGCGTTTTGCTCTTGGCTTTTGAGCAAGTAATGTAGCTTAAGAGCTGAATTAAAGTAGAGGGAGTGTGGTTAGGTAGTCTCGGAAGATTGATGAGCTGGGCAGGCAGACTCTGTATGTGCACTTCCCATGGGCTTGTTTCCCGGGGAACTGCAAGGTTTAAGTGCCCTTCATCGTGCAGGCAGAAGCCCGGTTGCTGCTAAAGGCAGAACGTGCCTGTAAATCCCAGCTTTCCATGTGGTGGTTTTTAACCATTTTTTTCCACCACCCCGTTCAGTGGAATAACTCATAGGTTAGGAAGGAAAAAAAAGTGATGGAACAGAACTGGTGTAGGTACGTGCTTGGATTTGGATGCTTAGTGCGGTGAATAAAAAGATGCAGCCGTTTCAGAGTAGTCCTTTCCTGAAGCTGGCTGCTCAGAGTTCAGAGCAGAGAGAAAAAATCAAAGTCCCGTTATCTCCTCCACACAAGGCCACCATCCTTCCTAGATAACAGCTGTGAGGCAGTTCCTTTATTTATTTATTTATTTGTTTAAAAGAGTTTTCAGCCTTAAGGCGCTCAGGCTAGTGTCTGTGAGCTTGCACGATGGCATCTTGTGGCGTACACGTTTGATGACCTTGCCAAGAAAGACTGGGGAGCACGGCACAACGCCGTCCCACGCGCCGCCCTCCTCGCTGGCGACGTCCCCGAGCCTTCCAGGCGGGCACTGCCCAGGGAGTCGGCGTTTTTAATTCCGGGGCGGGGGGTGGTAAACGCTGCAAAACACGGCCCCGAACTTTGCATTTCCCCAGGCAGCCCTGGCTTAGCAGGGCTGTGCTGAGGCGCAAGGATCTCCGCGGCTGGATCCAGTTGCAGGATGGAGGCGTAAATGTCGTACGCTGCCATGTGTATTTGGGTCCATTATGGGTTCTGCACCGCGACATGCCTAACACTCTGTTGTGCAATCTGTGGTTTGGTGTCTGTGTTCCTCACTACTTTTTGAACACTTCCCTCTTTCTTCTCACAAGTGCAGTCAAAGTGTGGGGTTGTGAGTGCCACAACGATGCGTTCGGCAGTCGGTGACCCTTGCATCAGTTTTGGATATGGGGAACATTTGGGCAGAAATTGGCACTTCTCCTTTTTTCATTCAAGCTCTTGAGCATTGCTCCTATTTTTGCTAGCGTACGTCATCTTGCCCAGCAAAATCATCTTGCAGTAACCAGCACTTAAATGCAAATGATGGGATGTAATGCAAAATATATCTCTAAAGTAAAAGTGGAAACAGTTTGAGTATTGGCTGAACTGAAATCATTCTTTCTAAAAATGATTAGGAGCTTCGGGAGAAAAACTGGAAAGCAATGGAAGCATTGGCATCAACTGAAAAAATGCTGCAGGACAAAGTGAACAAGACTGCCAAGGTTGTAATGTTAACTGCTAGAAATGATGCATTAAGCTAGAAGCAGATCTGCAGCTGTTTTTTTTTTGTTTTTTTTTTTTTTAATCAAATGGAGACATTTAACTTTTACTGCAGTTTAAATATAGTCTGTTCTGAGTGATCATTCGTATACTCTCACCTCTGCTTCTTCCTGTTGTCTTGAGGTTTCTTTTATTTTTCCTTAATTTGTGGGCCTGCTGATTTGATTTCTGTTTGCATAATTGTTAGAGCTGTCGTGAATCTCTTCTCTTTGTGGGGAGCTCTAGGAAGGAGCTGTGCTGGTGAGCAGCCTGCTTTCATCTACCGGCCTTTCTCTGGGCTTGAATAAATTTAGTGGACCCACGAAGAATTGGGACGAGATCATTATTTAAGAACCTGGGAGCTGCTCAGTAAAGTAAAGGAACTTCACAGCAGTGAATTTCCTCCTTGGAAGTACCTCGACAGGGTCTGTCAGACCCGGTGGCTAAAATGATACGGGGAGCGAGTTGTTCTGCAAAGCACTTGTCTTTGTTATGAGCCTGATCTGGTGCTAATTGCCATTGTGCAAAATTCAGAAAGCATCAAAATAACCTTAAAATGCAAGTGGTGTAGCCAGGAGCAGCTGAGCGCTGCCTTGGGCTTATGTATTGGTGTTTCCAAGACTCTTGGTATTTCCAAGACTCCGCTCTTGGCTCAGCCCAGTGTTTGGAGAATTTGTGTAACTGCTTTTGCTGTGTCTTAAATGCTTGTCTGTTTTCTCTTGCAGTCTAAAGGTTTTGATTAAACAGCCACTCGCTGGCAGCTCCTAAATTGCCCTCAAACTAACACACTTAGCCTAGTTCTGCAGCCTGATGTCTCCTGTCTGATTCTGTCTCTGCATCTCAACCTACTAATGCCACTGTGGGCTCTTGCAGTAGAGGAACTCAGAGCAGCAAGGCTCAGTAACACTGACATTAAATAAAAAGAAAATCAAATACTAGTGAGGGATGTACCGTGAAGGTCGCCTTACCCATATAGGGGTCCCAACTCTATATTTAAACTTAAACTTGGAGCCCCATTACTTGGAGTGTAATGTGCGTAGAGCGAAATAAGCCTATCTGCCACAAGCACAGCAAACAAACATCCCCGGGCTGCTTGTCTTTTAATGCTAAATAAAGTTCAAAGTAACTAGAGATCTGTGGTATCTCGTGGCTCTGTGGATCTTTTTTTAGTTTGCAGAGCAATGATAAAGCAAACCTGGAGATTGTCACACAGCTCTAATAATTACTACCCATTCCATCCGAGCTTGGGGAAGGAGGATGTGAGGGTCTCCCTGTTAAGCACTTAAAAGTAATATTTATGAGATGCAGAATTGCTTTCTTGGCCTGGTTCAAATGTGCATTGACACAAATTTTCCTTTTCACTTTAATTCTGTTTTTAATGTAGTGATGTTGATTTATAGTGATTTTTTTTTTTTTCCACCAGAAATTTGTTTAGACCAAGTATATGTTCTTTAAATGTTAATCAGTCAAACTTCTTGTTTTTGAGAAATTGCTCAGCAATTTTGAGTGCAAGGGTTGGTGTGATCTATGAATACGGGGCAGTACCAGTTCGTTTGTATTGTAAGTGATGGTGTAAATTGTGTAGGAATAGGCTAGCTTGGAGGCGATGGATAAAAGTGAAAAAAATGTGAAGGCCAAAATCTGAAGCAATTTAATGTCATTTTTTGAAGCAAGTTACTGGCAAATTTAGAGAAGGTAGAGCCTTTCTCACTCAAAAAAGACTTTTCTAGGTTCAACTTTAGGCCTAGAGGAGGGTGTTGCCAGGTGCAGTGTGTTTCCCAGCTTCATGTGAGCCCTTCTCTTGGTTTAGGAGAGGCAGCAGCATTTGGAAGCTGCCGAGATGGAGACGCGAGAACTTCTCCAGAAGCTCTTCCCGAAAATGTCCCTTCCTTCGAACGTGGTAAGAGAAGCAGCTCTGCAGCTCCTGATGCACTGGGCATCCCCAAGCACTAAACCAGTCCCTTTTTGCCCCAAGGAGTTTGCAGAGGGAAATGACTCTTTTCTGCTGGCGCTGTGTGTACTTGCCAGCAGCAAAAAGTTCGCTCTAAGAACAGACAATTACATTAAGAAAATTGTTAAAGAAAATAACCCCTATCCTACCATGTTACCATTATCTTGTTTTTTACCTCACTATCATGTGTTTCATCTGCCTGGGTTATCTTGTCTCTAAGGCAGTAAACTGATAGTTAAACAAATAAACAGATAGTCTGCTGGGTGTTTATTCCCCGTCTAGGTGCAATGGGAATCTCCTTTCCCAGTAGCGGCTGAACACCCTTTCCAGGGGGCCTTGCTGCCTCTAGGGCAGTTAATGTAGCTCAGAAGTGTGAATTTTGTTCCCAGAGTCTCTTTGAAAATCCCTGACTTCCAATTGTAGGTTCTCGGTGACCTGTAAAGGAAACCTGGGTTTGCCTCATTTAGGTTGTGTGACTGTTGTGAGCAGGGGCTAGAAATCTGGCTCTGGGGTTGGCTTGTAATGTGCCCTAAAGAGCTTCTGAATACTCCTCCTTATATATTCTCCATGTTCTGAAGTTAGTGTCATAATGTCTCAAAAAAATGACCTTTTTATCAATCTGTCTTCCTAGTGAAGTCTCTGCAATCTCGTTGAAAGAGTCCACTTTAACTATTCATGGATTTCTGGAAAACATTTCTCTAAGTCTTCAAATATTTGTCGCAGAGCCCTGGCACTTGCAGGTGGACCTTTGTGACCCAGCTGTATTTCGGTAGCTCCAAGCCCCTGCGAGCTGTGTCTCTCCTGTACTTTGTATTCCTGGATTGCTGCCCATGGGCTGTCAGCTTGGTTCGGCTGTGCGCGGCGCTAGATGAACAACTCTTGGAGTGTGTTAGCTCAGGGAATTCGAGTGCTGAAACGCTCTTCCATAATCCTGCAGTTGGGAGACAGATGTGCTGAGGATAAATTTATTGAGGTTGCTTGTAGCCCTAACACTGTTTTTCCCAACAGAGTCATAGCGAATGGATGTGTGGGTTTGAAAGAATGGCTAAAGAATATCTGAGAGGAGCCTCAGGATCCGAAGAGGTCAAGGTAAGCACAAGTAATGAAGAGCTTCCTTGCACATGGCATGGTTTCCAAGATTTCTAGCATTAAACATGCTCTGCATTGCGAGATTCCCCCCATGAGTTAACAGGTGATTAAAAAAAACTTTTATAAATATTTGCATCTTTTAAGTAAGGAATGTATTTGAAAATCCTAGAAGGACCTTGTGGAGTTGTGAAAATGTTAATGAAATAAAAATCCCTGATCCCTTTCCAAGTTTATGGTTTGTTTTCAGGCAATCATCAAGTGGCTGTAGTAATTTGTGAGACGGCTGTGACTGGGTAGTGAAAAGTTGCACTTGATATTGGTGTTTTTGCACAGGCTGGAAAGAAAACCTGCTAATGTAAATAGTAACAGCTTGTGACCATAAGCTGAAGAGTAGAGCTCCAGTCTGACAGCTGAGCTGTAACTTTGCTGGTGTCCCTTCTCCTTTGGCAGGCTATGGAGCAGAAGCTGAAGGAGGCTGAGGGAATGAACGCGCTGTTGCAGCTGGACTGTGAGAAGTACAAGTCTGTTCTGGCGGAGACGGTAGGCAGCAGGCGCGCTCGCTCGGGCCCTGCGGGGCTGCGCCTGCCTTCCTGCTGGTGCGAGCGTTCAAACTGCGCCCTCTTCCTAGGAGGGGATTTTGCAAAGGCTACAGAGGAGCGTGGAGGAGGAAGAGAGTAAATGGAAAATAAAAGTCGAAGAGTCACAAAAGGAACTGAAGCAGGTATTTCTGAAGAAATGTCTTTTGGGCTGGCCAGGTGACTTCCGCTTGAGGTCAGAGGGTGTTTGAGTGGATGAGAAGTTGAAGTCAATCAGTGATGGGTAAAATACCCGTTTTTGTGGCAGTAGGACTTTGTGCTGAGACGCTTAGTTTCATGCTAAACAGTGATTTTTTTGCTCTTTTTTTGAGAGACATCTTTCTGTTTAAAAAAAAAAAAAAAAAAAAACTGAGAAGTGAGGGAATGGTTATGTTTGGATTTGTGGGTAATTTCAGCTGCCATCTTCAGAGAAGTGAGAACAAGCAGCACGGGTGTGAGGTCTTTAACTGCCCTGTTAAGTCCTTTGCACACACCTTTGCAGGTGATGCAGGAAGCAGGCAAATAGTGCGTGATAATAATGCCAGGTGGGATAGGAAGTCCAAGAGTCAGGAAAATAGATGTGATCCATTAATGTGCCCAGGAGTACAAATGTTTCTGATCCTGGCAAATCAAACTGTGTTTGTTAGCCAGCCCTTTTTAAAAAGTCAATTTGTAAAGAGATAAAGGCTGTTTTGCAGTAAGGTTTAAATATCCTATAATCATAAGCAGTTTTTTGAAGATGCTAAACTAGCACTTAAAATCCATTATGGTCAACTAATTACACTTGAAATTGCCTGCAGAGCTTTTCTTTTTGGGAAGGCTCTCTTGTTAGCAAAAGTGGCAGGAGAAAAGCCTTTTATGTTTCTTTCCCAATCTAGAATTAAAGTAGGTCAGAATAGTTTGTTTGTTTGTTTTGAAAGAAATTTCTCAACTAATTCTGCTTTGCAAATTTGGGTGCTGTGGTATGAACCTGAAACAAACATATAGATGAGTTAAAAACCTTTTGTTTTGAGGAGCTTTATAACAGGCTGTCAGCTCTTGAACTATACATATGCTGCCATCTGCTACACTTATGCAGTTTCTAATGCAGCTAAATATGCTGAGTTTAGCTATGTATAGCTTGTGAATGCAGACTATCTTTGCTGTAAAGTGACTACAAAGGATATTTCCCTTGATCCAAATAACAGACCAGTAGCTTAGTCCTCACATGCCAAATAGTTGTCATCTAGCTCCCAATAAATGTTAAAGAACTCTATACTGGAGGAAAGACAGAAAAGATGCGAGTATGTTATGATGAAGATCAGTGTATTGAGTTATTTGAAGGTCTTGTTTTATTTGCAGGCACTGTGATTTTGTAGTGCTTAATGTTTTTAAGGCATACAAGTAAGTCTATGTGCACTTGGAGAGTTTGACTTAGACCAGTCTCATTAAATGATGTATTTTTCTTTCTTAAACTGCAGTTACGCTCTTCGGTCATTCCTTTGGAGCACGAGATAGAGAGGTTAAAGGAAGAAATCAAAGAAGTTGAAACTGTACGTGCAGATGTTTCTTTCCTTTGAAACTCAGAACACAAATTTAAAGCATCTTTTACAATTTGTATATATTGGTACCTCTATCTTGCGTGTAGCACAGTTTGTGTTGTAGCTTAGTTGGAACTTTTGGGTTGGTGTGTTTCAAGAGGCAGGTGGATAAAGCTGAGCCTTAGGAAGTTTCTTTTTTAGTTTGTTGTTATTATTTTTAACATTTCACTACTTGCCCACTGGAGGCTGAGGCTCTGCCTCAGTGTGGCCTTTTGTTTGGGAGGCCAAGCAGTTTACTTTGATGTATCTGCTTCTTGATGATCTTGGGCTTGATTCTTTTGTGTTCAAAAATCATGTTACTTTTGAAGTGTAGCAGTTTAAATCTGTGCATTGTGCAATTGCCAGATTTGAAATGCTCTCTAAATGTCATGGAATATTTGATACAAACTTGTAGCTAATAATAAATTAAGAAAAGATACTGTAAGGTAAAGACTTTGAAAATGTCTTTTTTAACTCTGTTTTTCTGTTTCTAGCTTAAAAAAGAGAGAGAACATTTGGAAAGTGAACTAGAAAAGGCAGAAATAGAACGATCTACTTATGTTTCAGAAGTCAGAGAGGTAAACATGATTGATCAAACTGTCCTCCTCCTTTTGGTTACCAGTCAGCTCGCAAACTAATCAGTGCTCAGCCTCTGAGGCTGAGGGGTTGGATGCTTGTGACCTTAGGGTAGGCTGACACACTAATAACTGAGCAGAAAAAAGGTGGGCATCCTAAGGAGACAAATCCTAAAACTCTAAACTTCATTTCAGCTCAAAGATCTGTTGACTGAATTGCAGAAAAAACTTGATGATTCATATTCTGAAGCAGTAAGACAGAATGAAGAGTTAAATTTGGTAAGAAGCTTGTTCTCCGCTGGGCACACACTAGGCTCCCAGCATACTTACGAAGCGGAGACTTATTTCAAATCCTGTCTGTTCTGCTAACCTCTTCAGCTTGATATTTTTGTCCATTGCAATCATTTATGTAGTCTGACTTTTACAATTTGTCTCTCTCTGCTCCTAACAATAGCATGTCTGGTTCTTGAGGTTTTTTTTCCCCAAAGTCTTTAGGACTTTCATCCCTGAAACTTTTTTCAAAATCAATGTTTTCTACAGTGTAGACAAGTGTAGCTGCAAATATCATGTCCTCGGGGCAATAGAAGTTGTGCTCTCATCAGCTCAATTTGAGGATTATCCTCTGGGCTCTCAAAGCTTTTGAGGGTACAACTTTGATGTCTGTGTAAGGCTGACAGCAGAGAACCTCTTCTGTGCTGCTTTGTACATACAGAAATCAGCCAAAACAACGTTAGGTTTGTTCTGGGTGTCCAACCACTGAGCAGTCGGCATCCTGAGGTGGCGGAACGACTGTTCTGGGTTGTGGCATGCACCACACAGGGTGTGTTTTGGCAGGATGGTATGTTCTTTAGCATTGAATGTTCCTAAAGCAAGCTTTTCAAGAAGGAGCTGAATTAAGTGTTGTCAAACCTACAGCCCCAAAGATGCGTGATTTTGCAGTCTGAGTCCTTTCAATTCTCATGTTTCCAGAATAACATGGGGTTTTTTTTGAGACTGCAGGAGCAATCTGGTCCTTCCTCTGCTTGTGTTGAGTCAAGCTCGCTTCATGCTTTTGAGCCAGAATGAGGAAAGGCTCTTTTTTTCCCCCACATCCTTGCTGATGGATTTTAGAGCAGCTGATGGGACAACCTGTCACTGCTGGCCAAACTGTTGGCCTTGCCAGGGAACCACCACTAATGTAACTGCATTAAAATAGTTGATTTAAGCTTGGGTCGATTGTGACTTTTTTCAGGATGCTTGGCAAGCCTAGTGTAGCATTGATTAGCATCCTGTCTCAGCAACTGAAGCCTCTTGTTTTGAAAGCAAGGGAAACAGGAATTGAACGCGTATCTTGGAGTTAATCAGCAAATGGCAACCTCTCGAATTTAAGAGGCAATGCTCTATTGTAATAGTCTCTAACAAGAAAAGCTTGAAAAGCTGAGCTCGCTAGCAGGGCAGCTTGGCTGCACGATCTGATGGTGCCGTGCTGGTAGGAGCGTGAGCAAGCGTGAGCGTGCAGCCTGCTTGGGAATGCTGGCAAGTTTACATGACTGCGCTTGTAATAGGCAGGAGGCTGAGGAAGGGAAGTGATGGGATTTCAGAATTCCCCTCCGACTTGAGGTGAGTGGGGAGAGAAGACAGAGCTGCAGAGGAGCCCACTGGTGCTTCCCTGAGCTGTAGAAAAACAGCATGCACTAGCCCAGGTGCTGCAACGGGGGAAGCCTTCCAAGTCCAAGACAAATACAATGCAGGGAGTTGGAAGTAGTGGGAAATCAGCACTCTGAGTAGCTTATTGTTCGCTTCTTTAATCCCCTGCTGGTTCCCAAGCAGATTGACAGCAGGAATAGTGAACATTAGCACGGCGCACTTCAGAGTCACAAATCCAACAAAACTGGCACTCAAGCTTCTTGTTAGCGTTTTTATTTGGGGCTCGAGTTTTAAATGCTGTGGCTGGTTCTGTGTGCTGTGTTGAAGAGTCATCAAAATATTCTTAAAAAATGTTTACATCCTTTCTTTGGAAGGCTCTATTTTAAGGGCAGTCAGTAGAAAGGATTCACCCCTCTTGACTGAAATAGTTTCACTTTTTGGATTGAGTCTAAACACAATTGACAATTTAATATATCCCTGTCAGTGATTCATTCCTTGATGTGACATTAACAGACTGGTTAAGTCAACGTTGTAATAAATGATGCTTTATTAAGATGACAACTAGAATTTTTAGTTTATTCAGCAGTAAAGTGACTATTTAGCCCAAATAAGGAAGATGACAGTTCACATTTTTGCATATTTGTTATAAATAAAGTTGAAATCTGGACTGACTTGTGATCGGAATGCTAGAGAGGCTTAAGGATATTAAGAATTGCTTATATTCTTTTTGACAATGCAGTTTAAAAGTTGAAAACCCTTGTAATCAAGTGGATGCTAACCCTATCTTTTTTTTCTGTAGTTTCCATTCTTTACATTTACTTTACAGATGGGGTCTCTCTCTTCCTTGACTGTCCTTGTAAACCTCATCATACCTGTTGACTAATCCAGTGTGTGTAATTGTTAATAATTGTAGTCCCTCTGCAGTCAGTGTGCACTGGGTTAATCCCCAAGGGAGATGGATTAAAGCAGGCGGGGGAAACTGATCTTCTTTTTTACTATTTTACAGCTGAAAACACAGTTAAATGAAACACTATCAAAACTCAAAATTGATCAAAATGAGAGGCAGAAGGTTGCTGGTGACTTGCCCAAGGTAAACACCGTCTTTTAACAGTTGCAGATTTAAATACAGTAGAAGCTGTCGCGATTTAGCAGTCCTGGTTTAGCAGTGCTGGGTAATGAGGTTCCCTGTGGGGTTTTTGCTCCACTTACTGGTGCCCCAGGTGACTAGGGCTGTGGATGGAAGAGCTGACGCGAGATACTTGCCTGCCCAAATAATAAAATGCCTCAAACAGCTCTGTTTAATTATCCTTCTTGAAAGCATCTCTTGTTCATGATAATTTTGTGCCAATGAGAATAAGTGATGATTTCAGGCTGACTGAGCATTTCTTAAACAAAGCAACCTAACAAGAAAAAAAATGCATCCCTGCGTCTCTGTATCACTGCATACTGGAACATTTAAATCTGTTCTCAAACCAGTGGTTGCAGGCTGGGTTACAACTGCCAGCTTGCTCGCAAGTGATTACAAATTGGCTCTAACCTAGGGCACTGCAGGGCTCTACAGTTGGCTCTACAGACAGGTGAGTTACCTCTGCTGTTCCTTAGTGGCTGCTTAAAGGGAACTCTTCAAGTGGGAGAGATCTCAGTGAATACCTGTCACTGATAAACATAGACAAGAATCTGCAGAGTAGCTGTGGCCTGGCTCCAGTCATTTAATGCCTCCTTGTTCCTTCGGTGATGCCGTTTTCTTGGCCATGAACACGGCGTGTAAGTGTTGGAAGCAACATGTGAAGCATGGGTCTAGTTGGGTGGTTTTAGTAAGGCAGGTTGCTAGTGCTTTGGTTTTAGCAGCAACTTTTAGATGCCTTCTAGAGTTATCTGTCTCTTGGGTTACTCCAAGAGCTGGTGGTGGTGGATAAATGGACTTGCTGATTAGATTGGTTCTGGCCTTGGTGGCATTTTGCCTGCCTTGAAAGGTGATCCCTGAGGCCGAACTGTTTTCATCAAAAGCAGAAGCTGAGACAGAAAGTCAGCAATGTAGCTCAAGAAGGAAGGGTGGCAGAAGGAGGGATGTGAGGAGGAGGTCAGTTGGGTTCCTGCAGGATGGGAAGGAGTGGATGCCGAGGGAGAGCTGTGGCTGGGGTAGGAGCAGCCCTTGTCCTGGGCCAGGGACAAATGGTCACAGAAGCACTGGGAAAGGGTGAAAAGATTGAAAGGAGATCTGTTGAGATAAGGTGTTTGCTCACTTTGCTCGTATGTCAACCTCCAGCTGCTCTGAAGTGAGCTGTGCTGATATCCCTGGTTTGTGCAGATCTGTATAAATGCAGATTTGCAATCAGGATTTTGGAGACCTGCCTGTGCTACACTCTAATATGGAAAAAAAAATGCTGTGCAATTTTTACCTAATAACTTGATGTGAGGCTATTAAAGCATCCCCCTAGAATTGCTTTCAAATGCAGGCAGGCTGACATGCAACATGCAGATGGTAAGTAGACATGTCAATCTCAGGAAAAATGCATTGATCCCCTGAGTGAGTCTGGTATAAAACAGATTTCCTCCCAGAACAATGATTTCCTCTGCCTCTAGTGCTCGTAGAGAGGTAGGAATTTGCCTTTTCAGCCTTTCCTAGTTGTTTTCTTCTCTGTGTTCCCCCTACAGGCCCAGGAGTCCTTGGCATCTCTTGAGAGAGAAATTGGAAAGGCTGCTGGGGATGCCAATGTTATTGAGAACAGCGATGTTTGCACGGAGTCGGTGAGTATTTCCTTGGAGTCCATCCCTGAGGGCATGCCAATCTCATGTGAGTTATGAACTTCGGGAAGCGAGCTGCAGGAAAGGAACAGGCCATGTGCTGCTGGCAGTAAATTAAAGCCTGATGAAGTTTCCTAGTTTACAACTTGTCAGTGTGGTGTTTTGGAGCTGTATCCTACTGATGCAAATACTTTTCCAAGCATTGGGAGTTTTGCTGTTGTCTGGATCATAAGTTCTGTCCCGTGTCTCATGTTTGCAAAGAGGCAAGGGATTCACTGCACGAGACCTGGGCTTCCAAAGCGCAGTTGGCTTGGTTTAGGCAAAAGTGGGGAGAGATGGGGAAGAACCCCAGACTTGTTTGCTCTTCAAAGGAGGTTACGAATAAATCTGCTCGTTACTAAAACAGCTTAAAATAGTAAGTGTTGGGGGGGCACTTGCTGATGTCTCATGCCAGAGGAAGGTGTCTTGGGGTGCATTGGTGCTGTAGGCCCTGTCAAAAACTGCAGTGTGGACAAGAGCTTGTTCCTAGCATTAGGTAGGTGCCCAAACTGAGGTTCAGCTGACCCCGATTCCTAGGAATTTTTTTTGCTGACCATGACCTGGTCCAGCAGGAAGATCTTACTAGTCTGAGCTTTAGCAAGCAGCAAAAGTGAGCAGTGCCTTGTGCCGTGGGTGCCTGACTCTGGACCACGGGAATTTTTTATATCCTCCAGCAAAGGGGCTGTACTTGCTGGGTCTGGAGCTGGGTGGGCCCTGGCATGGTCTGCTTTCACCTTCTCGTGTAACTCACCTGTGAAGCCTGTGGTTACTGCTGCTGCACATGACTGCAGAACTGCTTGTGTCGCCAGTGCTTTGAGCATTGGCCCTAGAAAGGCACCACCTGTGAGAACCACAGAGTCCTGAGTTCAGAAGCTGGGCTTCCCTGTCTCTGGAAACCAGAGCTTTTGACGTCAGCTTCAGAGTAGCTTTCCGGGAGGCAACTAAGGGGTAGAAGGCTAAAAGGGATGTCTTCCCCGCACATTTGAAACAGCTCAGTGGTGTCAATGGAACTCGTTACCCATTTTCTTCTGACGGGTTGAGTGGAAGGAAATGCTGTAGTCCAAGGAGGAGAGGAGCACTTGCTTGCAGGACAAATAATTTATATCGACTCCTTTTAGCGGCTGAAAATAAGCAGCGTCCTCAGCTGTGAGAGGAGGCTTGGGGTTCTCTAAGGGGCGCTGTAGAAGAGCCGTTAGCAGAAATGAAATGGCTTTTCTGCGGAGGGATCAGTCAGGGGGGCTCTGGGCTGTTGCGCTGTGGTCTGACCATGCCAAGAGCTGGAAATGCAGCTGGGCCTCGGGGAGCGCTCCTGTTCCATCCCTGCGCAGGTTTCCGGGAGAGGATGTTTGATTTGCTGAGCCCTGCCTTGTGCCGCCCGCAGGGGAGGAGGCGGCTGATGGTGAGTGGCACTGGGTGCTCCCTGTCCCTGCCTGCAGCAGGTGGAGAGGAGGAGTCCTCCCCAAGGCCAAGCCAACCCGCTTGCCCTCTGCTATGCCCTTGCCATGACCTGGTTTGGCTTGATGGATGGGGGCTGACCGGAGAGCAGCAAAGAGAGCTCGGGGAGGCTTTGAGGTGCTCTCCCACCCTGCCCAAACCTGGGGCAGGGCTGATAGAGCAGGCTGAGCAGGGAGAGCCTTCAGCCTGCCCAGCCGCCCTCTCGGAGCTCTGCATCTCCTCAGCTCTGCAGCTGTGACAGCAGCACAGGCTTGTCCGAGCTGCTGCTCCGCAAGCAGCCGCAGAGCAGGTGCCGCCCGCCGGGCTGGGCGGCAGCCGCTGGCCGAAGCCGCTCCGGTAGCGCCATCCCTGGCGCTTCCCGGGCGGCAGCACCGGCGAGCGCTCCCGAGCTGGGTGTCCTCGGATGGGCCCTGCCGTGGCCGAAGGACGTTCTCTGCTGTAACCTTTTCAGCCACGCCGGCGTGCACGGCCCCCCGGGGCACGTGTTGCTCCGTTATAGGTGCGCGGGCACGCTGGAAGCCCAAATGGGTTTTCTCCAGAGTGTCAGTTCCTCTTTTCTCAAGAGGAATGGGGAAAAATACAGTCCCAATAAACCTGTAATTAAATCTTTGTTAGTAGAAAATGTTCATTGTCTGCTCACTGCTTTAAATAGGTAGCCATTGCCAGAGATAAAATTAGACTGTCTCTGTCATCTTCCCTTTTGCTTCCTCTTTTTTTTTTTTTTTTTTTAAGAGCTGTCTCCCCAGGAGCCTAAAAACCCAGCTCAAAATAGCTCTCAGACTAAAAAAGCAAATCTTCCAGCCACTTTTACCTAGCAACAGTCTCTTCCCTTTTTAAAGGGATGTGAAAACGCTTGCTTGAAGATGAGCGTGTTTGTTCCTTCTGGGTGCGGGAAGCAACCCACAAAACTGTGGAACGATGTCTGCAAAAGCCCCCAAACACAGTCTGGGTATTTTCTTTAGACTGCTTTTCTCCCTATTTAAAAATGGATCATTTGGGTTTTCTAATCAGCTTCCTTGTCACTTATGGAACTAAATGATGCTGAAGGTGCCTTTTAGTGCGCCTTAAGGAAGTCATTTATATTCAGCAGCTTTCCTAGGCACTAAACTTGTTTTGTGGCTTATATGCAGTCTAATGTTTTTGTTTTTTTCCTCCAAATCCCTACATAAAACACTCAATCACTGGAAACACAGTGCCCTGCATCACGTGAAGGCTGCTGGGGATGAACGTGTCCATTCAGTGGGAGGGAGGACCGAACTGCAGATGTACCTGCAGCTCTGGTTGTCCATTGGGATTTTAGGGAGCATCCTTAACCCTCCAGAAGCTCAACTGCAGAGAGGGTCAAAGTGCCTTCACCAGCCCCGAAGTGTGGGCTGCTGGGGCTTGATAGCAGCGTGTCGCCCTCTCCTTGTGCTCCTGCTCTCCCTCCCTGCCGTGGGCCCTGCCTGGCCCCAGGACGTGCCCTTCCATGCAGTTGGGCACGTGTCTATAATGCACAAGTGACCACTGAGTGATATTGGCCAAGCCATAAAATACAGGGCAGGAAGATAATAAGAGAGGAGGGCTTTTTTGGGGCAGGAGGGCTGAAAGGGAACTGAAAGGCTCCTTCTGCTTGTGGTGATTTCCATGCTAACATACATGCCCTTTGTCCCTGGTGATAAACCTACTTCTGGACAAGTTTCCAGTGATTATTTACAGTAGAAAAGATGTTTACAGATGGCTCTCAAGTGAGAGCTTTGCTCTGCCCTCCTGCCCAAGCCCAGACTAGTTCCTGTAAGGGTGCAGGTGGCTGAGTTTCATTTACTGCCCTCCCTGCCTTACAGGAAGGTCCAGTTCTGTTGCCACTGCCATTAACTGTAAAAGCCCCTTTCAGCTGGATGGGGCTGACTGTTGGGTTGACATCCACCAAGCTCAACTTGCTTATTTTTTAGCAGATGGATTTTGCAAGGGAGGCTCTCTTAGGCCTATCTGTGTTTCTGCCTTCGGAACTGAATAAGGAACAGGCCTGTATGTTTTGGATGTGGAGTCCTTCGTATGTCTGTCGAGGAAGTAATCAATAAAAGTAATAAAACCAAGATGATGTCACTTGCCTTGGCAGGGCAGACTTTGGGAGAGCAGGGCAGGGAAGAGTCCACCTGGGGTTGTAACACTTCCCTATTCATACAGAACTGTCGAGCTCCTGAAAAGGGTACTTGGTTTCTATGGTGTATTTTTTTACAAAAAGAATCAGAGCTCCTTGTAGGGATCAGCACTGTAGGGAGCAGCCCTGTTGTTGCAGCAGCCGTCCTCACTCTGGGACGCACCGTGGCCACGCTTTGCAGGCCTGCTAAATTAAACTTGCAGCCTGGTCAGTGTGGGCGTTTCGTAGGGCTTGTGGGGACGCACGGAAATACTTCGAACCCACCTCCTGAGGCTGGATGAGCTGTGGCTATGAGCACGAGTCCTGGTAATCCGAATGCAGGGCCAAGGGGACTGGGAGCCGGTGATGCCCTTGCTGGTGTTCAGCGCGTGCAGGTGATTCCTCAGTGCAGGAATTTGCTTGGTGACTTTGAACGGTGTTCTCTTTAAATGTGGCTGTAACCCTCTGATTTACAAGGATTGCTCCCATCTGTGCAAGAAGCTGTAATTTTATATGGTGAATCTAATTCTAGACTTTCTTGATGATTAGACTGTAAATGAGTTTTTAATGACTTTTTTTTTTTTCCTCCCTCCTTCCAGGAATTGACTGATAAAAGACTAAATGTGGCGGTGAATCTTAACCAGGATGTAGGTCATCTCAAGAAGCTGCTTGTGTCAGTAAGCCAAATGCTGTCCAAGGGACGAGAACACTACCAGCTAGTAGGTAGGAACAGCTGTGGGTCGGTTTGGTAGGAGGGATGAGTGACCCTGTTCAGATTTAACACCTCTGGTATTGTAGTCTGCAACTTTCTGTATGGAATCAAGAGCTTCTAGGAGATGCGTTTCTCTCTGAGTATCTACTTCAGTTAGCTGGGGCTGATCTTTCTTCCCTGTGCCCCTGGACACAAAATTTTTTATCCTTGTGTCTTGCTCCTCACCTCTCCACTCAACAAGTTTCCTAGCGTTTCTTCAAGAATCCGTGCTTTTGTTCCCTCTTGCCAGTAACATGGGCAAAAACATCAGTGCTCCTGTGCTCCGATTACTTTGGGGCAGAGAATAGAAAGTAACCACCAGGCTTTCCCCCCCGCATGCCGTGAAGGCTCGCTCTGCTCGCGGGGATGTCAATATCTAAAGCATCAGCCTGCACGGGCTCTTGATCCAATTGTAGGCACCACGAGCAAGGCTTTTATTTTAATACGCAGCCAGCTTTGAAACCTGGGCTTTTGTGGCTCGCTCTGTTATGCTGGAAACCTCTGGAGTGACCTAAAGTTATGCTGCTCAGCTGGAGACACCAGAACTTTGGTGCGCTCTGCGGGCGAGCGCGGGCTCCCACGGGTGCTTTAGCCTCTAGTTTTAGCCCCCCATCAGAGAGGCCTCCCCATCCCTGCTCCTTCCTTCGGGCTCCATCCCGGTGCTGGCGAAGCCGCCGGATGAGCCGTCGGCAGCCGGCACGTCGCGTTTGCTTGAACGCGGCTCTCCGGGACCCGCTTGGCTTACGTGGCGCTTTGTCTTTCTTTTGCAGAATGAAGTCACGGGGGAATCGTTAATTTGAGGATAGCAGAAGGCATTGTATTATATTTTGCCAAATTAAAGCCTTATTTATGTTTTCACCCTTTCTACTTCGTCAGAAACACTGAACAGAGTTTTGTCTTTTCTAATCCTTGTTAGACTACTGATTTAAAGAAAAAAACAACTCTGTAGACACCTCCAGAGTTTAGTTTTATAATAAAAAGGAAAAAAAAAACTGTTTGGATAATTAGACCTTTACATTCCTGGAGAGACAGTAAACATGTAATCTTTTATTTTGCTCAGTAAGACTTGTTCAGAAAACGGCAATGTGGCAAAGTCACCAACGGAATATAACATTTTAATACTGATGTACACTGTTTTACTTAAAATACATTTTGGGATTAGCTGCCTCTGACTTCAACCTCAAGTAAACACTCCTTTTTTTTTTTTTTTTTTGGTTGCTAATGTAATCAGTTTTTGTAATGGTGTCAGCAAATAAAGGGATGCTATTATTCAAAGTGTTTCTGTGCTCTTCTTTCAGTTGAAGTTTGCTGAGGGCTCCTCAGGTGAGAGACTCCCCGAAACGAGTGTCAAGCTGTGCTTGGTGTTTGGGGCTCCAGCAGAGAGGGCACGAGCTTGAAAAGAGACAACCTGGGGCGCTTCAAAGCAAGGCTGGCTCTGAAGTTTGTAGAGAAAGGTGAAGTTTGCAGAGAAAGGTTTATAAAGAAAACACAACAGCAGCAGCAAAGCTTCGTGCACGCTCTCTGCGGTTCTGCGTCGTGTATTTTTTTTGGCCAACTCGGGGAGCGTAAAGCAGTTTGCAGTGCTCCAAGTTTTCCAGCCAGCGCTTGTGGAAGTGTCTGATTGAAGCCACCCGGTTGTTGTCAGCGGGCAGGAGGTCTCCGCTTGCCCAGGACCTGCCTCCTGGATGTCTGTGGACAAAATCCAGGGTGGATTTTGGATGCTCTGCTCGTACCGACTGCTTTGCTGGGACCCAACCCGGGCAAGGTGTCTGTGATGGGACACGCTGGCGAGATGTGTTGGCCTTCCCCTCTTTGGGTTTCTGAGTGTGCACGCTGAAGGAGCTCTGCAGATCTGCGTGAGGATCTTAAGCAACATGAGACATTCTTGCTGAGCTTTCGGTAGCACTCGAGGATGTGATTATCTGAGAGAAGGCAACAAAGCGGCTGGGGGCCGCAGTTAATGATTTGTAGAGGTTAGAAATGGTTCAAACTGCTCAGCCTGAGCTGTACATGCTCTTGCCTTTGCGTGTTTTTTTTTTTTTTTTTTTCTTTTGTCAACTTTTTTGTCCTTTCAGCACCCTTAACCAGGCAGAAGTCAGAGAAGGTTCTTCCTTGCACAGAGTCAGCAATATTCTGGATGACGCCTGTGGAGTGGGCAGAAAACTACATGCTACATCCCTCAAGGTCGGTGCTGCTCCTCGGCTCCTCCTGGACCTCTGGTTCTTCTTTCCCCATGTGGTGAAGGGTAATGGACAGCAGGGAAATGTCACAAGGAGCTGTTTCTCATCCTCCTTTGCCTCGCCAGATCCCAGTTTTCCCTTTATACTTGGTAACTGGCATCTCACCACATGTGTTGCTGGTCAAAAGTGTGTGGATGGGCCCTAGCAGGTTCCTTCAATCCCTCCTTCCCTGCCTTTAGGTCGGAAGAGTTGCTTTGCAGGAGCCTTTCTGGATGTGGTGAAGATGGTGGTAGTGGAGGAACGAGGATGTTGCACTGGGTGGAGCTGGGCTCGTTCACCTGTGTTAGGAGCCGCCGTCCTCCTCCCAGATCGCTGCTGCAAGGGCAGAGCAGCTACGCAGATGCTGCCTCCCTCCAGCAGTGGGGCTGGAGTTGGGGTTGTTTCTTGGCTGTCTGCTTTGTGGGCAATCCCAAAAGAAGACTGAGGCCTCCAGGTGAGGCGATGCCCCCTTTTTCCTCAAAAGGGTGGTTTGGAAAGGGCCGACCGCCTTGTCTGCTCCGGGGGCGCTTCCAGAGCCTTTGCAGGGGTAGCATTTGGAGAAGCAAAGACGTCGTGTGGGTGAGGTTGGAAATCTGCTGGTCTCTTCAGGCTCCTGACGTTTCCTGCAGGGCAGAGCTGCAGAGCGGAGGGGACGGTCCTGCTGCAGTACCTAGCGTGAGAGTTGAAGAACTGCAGAGTCATTCACTCGTCTTGGCACAGGTCCTCGCGGGGAGGACACGAGACCTTTCTTGCGAAATCTCCCTGCAGTTGGGGGTGCTTCTGCTTTGTTTGCCTGAGCTGTAAACACTTGGCTGCCTTTCCAGAGGTGTTAAAGGCAGCTGGAAGAAGATCCTCCACAACCCCAGCTGAGCAGGCTCTGATCCCTGCTCTGAGTAGGGGGAAGAGGTTCAGACAGTTTCCCAGGACTCATGGGAAGGTTGATGGATCACGTACAGCCTCCCTCTTCTCTCCAGCCTTGCATTAAGATGCAGCTGACGGCCAAATCTGAGAGAGAATCACCAGCTTGAGCTTGGTGACTTCATCAGTAGGAAACCGGTGATGCTCTGGGCACCTCCGAAGGTAAAATGCAATGACCAAAAAGAAGAAAAATCCCCAGCCCCTTTGAGAAGCGTGAAGGTCATGCAGGTATTTGCTGTGCTGGCTTGGACTGGTCTCCGCAGGGAGAGCTTGAGCCTGTTTGTCCCCATCCGAGGCCGGGAGCTGCCGGCAGCGCCGCGGGCGCCCGCAGAGCCGCGTCCTGCAAATGCCGCGGGCCCCGCGCGCCGCGTTGAGGCCCTGCCCGCACTAGAGGGAGACAATAGCTAATGGATGCAGAGAAGCTTTTGTTGGAAGAAACCCAGAGCTGCGGCTGGTCGGAGGCCGGCGCTGGGCTTGGGTTGAGCCTCCAGGCTGCTCTGCCAGCCCCGCGCTGCCCAGCGAGACCCGGAGCTTAATGCACCTGCAAGGGGCGTCCCCTTCTTGCTGCTCTTCGCCAGCCTCGTTAAGAATGGAGACGAGACGAGAAGGGAACCTTTTGAGCTGCTGCTTTACTCTTGTGCCTTCCAAAAGTGCTGCCTCATCCCTACCTGTGACTTCCACGCGCCCCCATCCTCCCTTTCTCCAGTTTTATCCAGACATTAGCAGCGAGCTTTGCAGAAGTTGCAGTTATTTTGGTGGCTACTCTTGGGTTTTCTGAGCCAACGACCCACTCTTTTTCAGATGGTAACAGCAGCAATAACTACTTACCCCTTGCACTTTTGATTCAACCCCAAATAATTCAAACAGTTTCGCAACAAAACCATGTGTAGGTGACGCTGGTGCTTCCTCCCCCTGCGTGGCCTCTGCTGTCGTGGGCGCCGCGGTGGCCGTCACGGCCGCAGGGTGTCCCCATGTCGTCCTTGCATGGTGACCTTGGTGCTTCTTGGCCGCGCTCTGCAGTCAGCTCTGAATTTCCACGTGTTGTTTGCTGCAGCACCACCAGGCTCTTCTGCAGAGGGCTCTGGCCTCTTGCTTGGCCGCCGCGGGTTTGTGCTCGCGGTGCCCTTGGGGTTGGTGGAGCCGTCTGAGGTTCGAGGCTGCGGCCCCGAGGCCGGTGCATTTTGGCTCGGGCTGCCCGGGCCCTGGCCCAGGCCCCAGCTGAAGGACTTGCCCTTGTGCTTTGTGTTGGGGTGAGACTCCTTTGCTTGCTTAAGTCAACCAAAGGCAACTGCAACTGAAAAATAACCCTGCAAGGAAACCCAAGCAGCTGCCCAAGCCCTTCAAGCTTTCAGTTGCAGGAGGGAAAAAAAACAAAAGTATATGTTTCTTTACTTCTTGAGTAATGTTCTTCCTAAGAAAGAAACTAAAATGTCTCCCCTCCTAAAAATCCCCAGTGATGCTTTATAACACCTCGGAACACTTTTGTCCAACAACCCCCACCTCTTAGCACTGAGTGTTTTCTCTCATTTCTCCTTTCCCATCTCCATCACTGGCCGACATGCCGGATGTTGCTGCTAGGAGCCGTTGTCGCAGCCGCAGCCTTTACTGTGCTCCTGGAGGTTGGCAAGGGACCGTCCCCACCACCGGAGCCACCACGATGGGGCCCCGAATGCCCTCCCTGGCCCTGTTCCCACAGGAGGTATTTGGGGAAAAACCCCTTGCCTCGGAGCAGGGAAAGAGCGCAAGGATTGGAGCTGCCCAGGGCCCTCCTTGGGGAGCTGCTCTCCTGCTGGAGCAACTCGGCTCGTCCTCATGCAGCCGTCCGGAGAACCCCGGAGCCCTCTGCGTGGGCACGATGCGAAGGCAGGGGAGGCAAGTCTTGTCCCCGCCTTCTTGCTCTGGGATTCCTGTGGCTGCCGCTCGGGGCAAGTTTCTCAGAAATTTGGGGTTTTCTGGAAAGTCCCTGTTTCCAGAGCTGCGTGACTGGGGTCTTTGGCTGCTTGCTGAAGTAGCATCTGAAAAACCATGAGTCCTCCTGGGCCGAAAGCAGAGCAGGGTCCCCCCTGCCTTTTAAGCACATCTTGTCTTGACTGCAGCTCTGATCTGGTTTATATATATACATACATATATATGTGTGTGTGTATATATATATATATATATATATATATATATATATATAAACGTGTGTGTGTGTAATTTAACTGCTAAGGCTAGCGCTGTTAAGCTCCTGCCTTGAGGTTAACGTTCACCCAAGGATGGGCGAACCTTTGCCAAGGATCACGTTTCTTGGCTGTCACGTTTGCAGCTCTTCCGTCCAGGGCTGTTTCTCCTTCCCAGAGCTGCTTTTTATGGCGGTGCCTCAACAAAAGCCGGCTCAGGCGGGGGCATCTCGCTAATAAGCGGCAGGTGCCCAACAAGGGGGATATATTGATGTATTTTTAATAACACCCTCTTGCAGGAGGTCACTTATTGACCCCGTGCTCATCCGTTCCCTCTCTCCATCCGTGGCGCCCGGCTCGTCCCCAGCTCTCCTGCCCTAGGGAAGGTTGCTCTAATGTTCTTCCCTGGATTTGTTCATTTTTTTACTTCCCCTTCCTCTTCCTAAAGCAGAGCCGGGGCTAAAAAGCCGATGGTGGCGCAGAGGAGGCTGCTCGCGCGGCCTCCAAAGCGGAGGGCTGTTATCCCGTCGCCCTGGCAACGGCATCCGCGGCAGGAGCAGCCGCATCCGTCGCTGGCATGGCCTCGATTGTCACCGTGCCGGGACCTGGGTCGCGGGCAGCCCTGACCCACCCCTGTTCCTGCCCGCTGCCCTTCCCGGCCCCTCCTGCTGCACGGGAGATGCCGGTGCCAATGAGGGGGGAAGAGCGAAGGGGAGCGTTGGCTTTGCCTGCATGGATGGATAGGTGGGCGGATGGATGGGTGGGAAATGTGTCTCACGGGGCTTTCGAGCCCAGGCCGTGATGTCCCCGGGGGCTCCGCGTGTCCCCAGGGCCCGGCCAGCGGCTGCCGATGGCTGAGATGCCCCCTTGTTGTGCCCTGAGACGGGGGCTTTGTGCAGCGCGGCTGCCGGCCCCGCTCCGCGCCGGCCCCCTCGCCAGGAGCCCTTCTCTGCGCTCTGCCTTTTATTCTCTTAAAATGGGGAAATGCTGAGGCTTTTCGGCTGGAAGGGTTGCTCCGGGCTTGGGACCAAGTGGAAAAAAGGCAGATCTGTGGAAAACTTCCCACTTTTTACGTGTGCGCTCCAAGGTTGCAAAGCAAAAAAGAAGAGGAGGATGAGAGGCTGTAAAGTGCTTTAAAGGCTATAAACCATTAATGGCAGTGGAGATATTTTTCCTTCAACATGGTTGTTTTGCATCTCTGAGCTTCGAGGGGGAGACCAGGACTCGCACGGTCACTTCTTAGACCCGGATGCTGAATTTTGCAGCTCTTCCTTCCCTGGCCCTGCAGGGAGCTGGTGCTAGTTTCCTTTTGGAAGGGAAAGCGGGGAAGGAAGGAGGGAGAAGGGCAAGAGGAAGCACAGGCCACGCGTCCCTTTGGTGTCACGCAGCCCGGGGGCCGTGTGCCCCTTGCTCGCCATGCGGCATCCCTGCCTGGGGGCAGAAGCGGGGAATTTGGGTACAGCAGAGAGTGAGGGGCAGTGATTGGTGGTGCAAGTGGGAAAGGTGAACATTGTCATCAGCTTCTCCTTCCTTGGGGACCAAGAGGTCTCGTGGCGCTGGCAGGGGTCAGATCTGCGCCTACGTGGACAGTTGGTCTCATCCATCGTTTCGGTCACTGGTGGGTGCCAACTTTTCTGTGGATCTGGTCCTAAACACCCAAGGAGTAGTGAAGTTCTGTGGCTGATACCCAGGAGGGGCTGGGATCGGGGGTGCCGGTTGCCTCCGTGACCACGTAGCAGCGGGGAGGCCTCCCGTGCCTGGGACCCCTCTCCTGCTTTGTCCGTGGGCCGTTGGCGTCTTGCCCTGCGCCCGTAGCCCAGGGCACGCCGAGGCTGCCTCCCCGCCCGGCCCTTCCGTGCTCCGCGCGCTCGACCCACCGCGCGACCGGGGCTGAGCCCTGGACGTGGCCTGGCCGCCGTGGTCTCTGGCTGTGGGTCCCTTCTTGGCCTGGCTGTCCCAGGATGACCAGGGGATGGAGATCATGGCAGTGATTTCCCATGTCTCAGCGAGACCAGCGGGAGCTGCTGCAAGAAGCTGGAGCTGCAACCGGTTTCGGGGTTTCATCTGAACCAGGGGGCTGGAGAAGAAGGGTTTTTTTTTGAGTCAAACCCCTGGTTCTGGGTCCATCTGCCCTTGCCCTTCTAAGGAAACTGCTGCCTTTGGTGCTCTGGGCTCCCTGGCGAGGAGGCCACGGTTTGGGCCAAGGCCGCGCGATTTTGGCTTGCGCAGTGCTGGGTTGTGGCTGGGGGGGTCTCCGCGATTCCCCCCGGCCTCTTGTGCGCGCTCGGCAATTAAAGGCTCAGCTAAGCGAGGGGCGTGATTAACCCTGGCTTTCCGGGGTTGCGGCCACACGGGCACGACTTGCAGCCCGTTCTTTCTTTGTGGGCTGGATCTCAGCCAGGGCAGTGGGAGATTCCTCAGGGATTTCCGTGGGTCGCTGCAAGGTCTCGCTTCCTTCGTGGCTCCAAGCGCTTTCTTGGTGGCAGGTTTAGGGTCTTGCTCTTCTGCCCAGTCTCTTCCAGGTGACACCACGGGCATCCCGGTGCCCTCGAGCCTTTCCGGTGCGGTGGATCCAGCTGCCCGAACGGTTCTGCTCGGAGCGGCGAGCTGGCTCGGAGCTACCGGGGCCGCAGGACCTACGGCTTTTATGTCCTTTCGCGGCACCCGATAACTCAGCGCGCCGAGTTAAACGCAATCCCTGCTTTCCTCCTTTGGGCTGTTCCGTGTGGCGGCGGGGAGGTTTTCTGTCTGAAATGGATACCCTTGGGAAGAGCGGCCGCCTCCCGGCCCCGCGGGGAGGCCGCGGACGGGCATGAAGAGCCCCCGCCGTGCTGGGGAGGTGACGGGTCAGGAGCAGGTTGGGTTTTTTTCCCCAGCTGATAAGGAAGGAGGAAGTCGGAATTTATGTTCCTGCGATGGGCTTGTTAAATAGGAAAACAACACATGGAAAAATCGGACGTTTCCAAAGGTGTTCCTCTTCGTGAAGCTACAAAATAATTGCTTTTACGGCCTCTGTTCTGCCGCGCAAGAGCAAACGCTGCTCGTCTGCTTCGCGTGGACGTGGCTGGTCCCCGAGGTGCCGCCCGGCGAACGGGCTCCCTGCTCACCCTGCCCCGGCTTTGGGGCCTCGTGCGCGTTTGCCCTAACCGGGTCGGGTGGTCTTTGCGTTGGCTCCTTCTCCTTGCCCCAGCTGAAGGCGGCCGGGCCACCATGGCCAGTCCCGTGTTCCCTTCCTGTCCTTCCTTCATGCCCAGCCAGGTACTTGGGCCTCTCTCCCCTCCGCTGGCTTTGCCAGTGCCACCGGACTGTGCCGGTGGTTACCAGGTTGGAAGCGCACGCTGTTGGCGTTGTGGTTTCACGGAGTAAAATGAAGACGTAGGAATTGCGGATGCCCTGGGTCCAAGGGGGCCTTTCTGCCCTGGAGTGCGGCTGCGCTGCCTTGTGCTGCGCTGCGGGACGCGGTCAGAGGGACCCTTGGGTGACAGTCACAGGAGCTGGTGACCCAGTACTTTTAGAAAAAGCCCTTGGTCTGCGAGAGGGTCATATCCTGGTGAGCTCTGCCTGGGGCTGGTTTATGAGCATCTCCATGAGACAGCACCTTTTGTAGCCAAAACTTGCACTGGGGCTGAAAATGAAATGAAAATCCATATGGATATGGGGGCCAATAGCACCCTTGCCCTGGGAGCTTTTTCTTCCAGCCAGCCACCTGGTCAACCCCATAGTATCTGCACACCGGAGATGAATGAGGGTTTCTAGCTGGAAACAGGCAGTATTGATCGGGGCCGGTCGATGCTCTGCTGGATGTGCTCGGATCCGGGCTGGGGACGGCTGTGCGCGTTGTGTCTGCAGTCTTGGGGCCAGAAAGATGCTGCCGGCACGTGAGCCTTCCCTCAACCATGATTTATCCAGCAGAAGATGAAGGATCCTGCAGAAGGGTTTGTCAAAAGCTGCGTTCGGAAGCACTCGTGGGCTCCCTGTTCCTTCTGCGGGGGGAATGGGAACGCTCCATCTTCTGGATGCAACGGGCGGTTGGTCCCACTGTCCATACCGAGGCCTGAGGCCGCCATCAACCCCAGTCCCCCTCGCAGCGTGGAGCGGCTCTGTGGCACTGTGACCTGCCACCAGCCTGGCATAAAGATACCACTTTTCCAGTCATTAACACTCACATGCAGCTGGACAACGGGCCCTATTGTATTGCCTTAATCCGGGGACGATCCCACAGTGAGTCGGGATCTCCGGAAGCACCGTAGCTGCTGGTACAAGGGCCTGAGGTTCCTCCCCTGGTCTCCCCAGGCCCCTGGGGTGTTTGGTTTTGGGCCAGCAAATCTGCCCCAACAGGCGGCTGAGTCCGCTCGGGCTGAACCAGCCTTCGTTAAGGCCCGGTGCTATTTTGAGTTCTGCCCCTTGCCCGTTCCTTGAGCAAGGGAAGGGTTTGAACAGCGTCGCACTTCGCGTTTGGGGTCTCGGGGCTGCACCGCTTCCCAGGCCCGGTTCTCATCCTCTTGCATTTCATCTTCTGCTCCTCGCCTTAGAAAACTGCTCCTGCCTTTGCTTCCCTCCGCCATCGGGCCGTTATGCTGAGTAATTATTGCAGGAAGCTTCTATTTGCAGGAAAACAGGCGCGACAGCCAAGCGCGCGCTGGCCGCGGAGATCCCGCGCCTTCCGAAGCTCCAGGCCGGAGCTGCGGGCCCGGCTCCAAGGAGGCGTTGAACGTGCATCCAGGGCATCCCTCCAACCGAGCCGCTTGGAGAAGCCCCGGGGACGCGCGAAGGGGTCGGCCCGCGGGGTCCTGCCCTCACCTGGCTGCAGATCTGCTCCGGCGGGCGCAGCGTGTCCCGGGGCTGGAGCCCTCTCGCGTGCCTTTTCCCAAGGTCAGGGGAGATGGGGGTGATTTACCTGGATCCAAGCGGCTCTGCATAAACAAAGCCATAAATACCGCCTGCCCGGGAAACATCACCCAGCGCTCCTTCTCTCACCCGGGGATTTATTGCCCTGCGTGCAGATCGGAGCTGTGAGACGGTGCCTTTTGGTCCTGCGCGACGTCCCCTCCATGGAGCCTCCTGGGTTGAACCGGGCGGGCTGGACATCTGCACAATGTCCTGGCGCTGAGCCCGCTTGTGGAATGTTGGGATGACCCTACGGCCAAACCCTGCTCTCATTTTGCCCCGAAACGGGCGAAACGTGACCGAGCCTCTTGCTGGGAGAGGACTGTGTGTGCTCTGCTGCTCTGGCCACAGACGGCCAGAGCAGTCGGGGTGCGTGTGCCTGTGAAAAAGCCCAGGCAAACAGAGAAGCAGCTTCTGCCCCCAACGTGGGGCTTCTGCACAACGTGGCCGGGTGCGGAGGACGAGGGTCCTCCAGCTGAGCAGCCGCTGAGGTGACGCAGGGAGCTGCAGCATCCCTGCTGAATCCACGGCTGTGCCCGGCTCCCTTGGGCCGCAGCCCGGCGCCAGCGGGAGCCGGAGCGCGCGGGCTGGCGGCGCCGCGAGCCCGGCTCCCGCCTGGGCTGCCTTATCGAGCCCGGCGCAGCCTCGCGTGTCACATTGGCATGGAAATCACATTAATTGCATTCGCTCTGGCTGCGCTTTTGGGAGCAGACAGTGGCCGAGCCGGGAAAAAAAAAAGAATCCCATTTGCATGCTGATAAGACACAGCTGAAAAACGATGCCTTCTAATGAATAAAATGTGTGTAACTGGTCCGGCTTGATATTAGCATTAAAGTGTTAATCACTTTGGCATACAAGTTTATAGTGCTGAGTAAATTTGTCTTCAAAGGGTCCTGAAAGAGAAATCGATGCTTCTGGACTGCCATAGCAACACAGAGACGTCTTCATTGTGTTTCTTGGTCAGAAAGCAGGTGCCAGCTCCTAATTAAAGCCTAATTTGCAATTTGTGTCTCATTCAGTGTTTTCCCGGCGACTTTGATGGCCAATACGGCGGTGACCAACAACCGGCAACAAGACTTGAAAGCCCTGATGGAAATTCATCCTCCGCGGGGGCTGAGCGAAGGGGCCGGGGACGCGTCGTGACGAGCGTGCGGCGCCCGGGGGTTGTTCACAGCGAGGGGCAGGAAGGTCCTTGCGAGGGGGCGGCCGCCGGCCCCGCCGGGGCCTTGGCTGTGCTCGGGGCTCTGCTCTGGCCCAGCCTCGCTGAAAGAGGGAGCGAAATGCTCGTGGGAGCTGCTGCTCAGAGGGCTCGCGGTGCCCGGGCTGGTCCACGGAGGTCCCCCCTGCAGCTGCTCCCCAGCTGAGCTCCGGCTGTGATAAACGAGCCGGGCTCTGCCCAAGCTGCCCCCTTCCCCTTGGTACCAAATCCTGCTGCCCTCCACCTCCCCATCCCTTCGCCAAGCCCTCCCGGTGCAGGATGCAGCTGCGGAAAGGCAGATTCCCAAATTCCCGGAGGTCTCCTCCACTGCTCATTGGCTTCCGCAGGGGTTGGGGTCCCTCTGGGCGGGCTGCAATTTGCGGCAGGTGGATCCCTAGTGATGGAGCAGAAACGGTGCGTGCGTCGGCACCGGTGCAAACCTGTGTCCTGCTCTTTCCTTCGCCCTGTGGATCCCTGTGGATCTCCTTGGTGTGGAGCCTTCCTGAGCATCACACACATCTCCAGTGGTGCAAACGTCTTCCCGGGCCGGTATAAGAAAGAGCCAGGGAATAGGTATAATGCACTTGGAGCCTGGAGCAACGGGCCGGACCTGGAACAGCAAGCACAAATGGAAAAAAAATAAAGAAACCCACCTAAAACATGGTGCACATAACAGGAAACGAGCAGCCTGTGGCTTCGTCCACCTATTCCTATTGCCGAGTGGAAAATCCCGGGCTGCAGGATCCCACCTCCTTCCTGCCCGCTCCGGGATGCCCTGCTGGGCTTATCCTGTTTACGCCAAGCTCAGCTCTCCCTCTAGTCTAGCGGCAACGGTCAGGGGGATGGAGAATTGGTGAGCACTGGACTTTTGGGCCAGATCCTGGCAGTGTAAGCAGCCCAGAGAGCTGCAGCAGCAGCGAGAGGCCTCATATCCCTTGGGATGCTCCTTGGCACCTTCCTGTGCCTCCCTGTGACATCTTTACCCCGAGAGGAGCAATTCAGCGTCTGGGGTTGCTGCCAGCTTGAGCCACGGTTTGTTCTAGCCCAAACATCCCCAACCACACGGTGAATACTATCGGTGTTATTAAAACCCAAGACGGGAGCCAGAAACGCTGGGAAAACCCTGTTGGGGCATTAGGCTGCGCGCCCGAGTGCGGCGTTGGGGACGGGGGGCTCCGCTCCTGCC
>VZSV01000060.1:876863-906219 GCA_013398735.1 Nothocercus julius | reverse complement strand
GTTTAGTGCCCGTTTTCACTAGAACATACTTGAAGGAGTAAAATGTGGGGTTTCCTTTCTGTCTGCAAAAAGCAGAGCAGGGCGTTTCCCGTGGCCGGGGCGGTCGGTCGAAGGCCCCTTGGGCGGCACCAGTTCCCTGAACACCAATTGCCACAGAGACAAGGGAGAAATGGGGATAACCAGCTATTTCTGACGGCTTCCCCAGCCCCAGGGTGGTTTTTCTCCCCCCTTGCTGAGCCCCGCAGTGAAATTGTCCCATTTTGTTTTGTTTTGTTTTTATTTAAAGTGCATTAAAACACTTTTTATGCCTGATGCTCCTCCAGCTGCCTTTTTTTAGCAGGCAAATTCAGCCCATAAATCCCTGCTTAACTTCTCGCTGACCTCGGCTTTACGGTTCCTCCTTTACGGGAGGAAGGATGATATCCATAACCTCGCCGAGGTTAATGCAGCCTGGGGCAGAGGGCTACAGCCCAGGGCAGGGAAAGTCCTGTCAAGCTGAGTGAAAATTATTTCTAAGCTCAGCTGCTTTTAAATTAAAGGGGGAAACCGTATCCTCATTTGGTGTCTTTGAGAAGACACACAGATTTCTGGTTTGGATGCTTGTGGGGCAGAGAGAGCAGATGGGGACTGTAAAACCTGATGGAGCAAATGCCTCTCCCCGCAGGCTCCGTCTCCGGCTTTGGGGGGATCTCTGCATGAGGGGGATGGAGGAGCCCTGATATTGCTGAGCTGGGAGAGCTCCATCCTCAATGGGCTCGTCACGTCTGTGCCGGGGTTGCAAACCACCCTTGGGCACCCTGCCTCGGCCGGGGCTGCAGCCGGTCACCGAAGCGAATCCTTTCTCTAAACGCTGCTAAACTCAGTGCTGCTCAGCGCAGAGCTGCTCCTTCCTTAGCGAAGGAGCAACACGGCCGGGATTTTAGCAGCAGGTTTTGGCCAACCGCGGGGCCACAGCGTAGAGGTTAACTCGTGCGCCCGGCTGTCCCCAGGCCACGGCTGGGTTTGAACCTGGACTTCATACTAATGTTTCGTCTGAATTCCAGCTTTTAGGAACCTGGTTCCGACTCAGGTTAGTCTGCAATGTGGGTAAATATTTCTGTTCCTGGCTTATTTCCAGCTCTAATCACTGTATTACCTGGAGAAGAGCTAAGGTCCTGCAGAAGGCTTGGAGGAAGCTGGGGACCGAGGGCATGCCCAAAACTTCTGCGGGAGATAAGAGACGTTGCAGCCACGCTCAGGAGGCTCCAAATGCAGCTGCGATTACTTTAGATACATTTTTTAGGCATTTTTATAGTCATCTTGGTGTCTTATTCAACATTTCCAAACAGAAACTGTTTCCCAAGTCGTGAGGAGGGGCTTGAGCTGAAGGGCTAATTGACTCCACTGAAGAAAGACACTTTTACGGCCCGTTTTTTGTTGCTGTAAAACCAGTGTGAAATAATGAGGCTCGTGAAAGGCTACGACCTAAGCTATAAAATGTGCTGATTAAAGTTGTATGATAAATGAGGGCGGGACATGCTCGCCTTTTCCTAAGGATCCGCATGCGGCCGGGTAGGAAATTGAGGTGGGACAGATTGATTTGTGGAGGGGTAAGGAATTAGCTTGGGTCAAACCTCCGTTACACAGGGTGTACTTGTGTCCAGCCCAAATGTCAGGCACAAAACACCCTGGGGGAGAATAGAAAACCTGAGCTCTGCGTCCCCGCTCTGCCACAGCACGGGTCACTTTGGGAGGGATAAAATTCTCTTTGCTCTTCTACCTGGATGCTGGATTTTCGCCCCCTTTTTTTCCCCTAATCCACAAAGGTGCAGGGTCCCCAGCAAGATGTGGGCGCCTCGAGGCTGCCTTAGGTGCCTGAACTCCAAATTTTCAAAGTCCGTGGCAGTGCACGGGATGCAATTGATTTTTGCCTGGGACAAAGAAAAAAAAAAAAACAAAGAGAACTTTTATTTTGCCCCAAACTTGTCCTCATTCTTTGAATGCTTGGGAGTCTTTCTGAGCCCACTCAAGGGATTTATTCTTCTGCAGAAGGCCTGGCCGGAGGCTCCGGAATGGCTCCCACGAGCAGCGAGCTGCAAGGCGGAGCAGGGGACGGATCCCGCTGCGGGGCTGCAGGCCACGGCAGGCTCTGCGCGGGAGGAAGGAGCCGGGGGAAATGAAAGCGCCTTGCTCATGAAACTGCTGGATTTGGGCGTATCCGGCAGGTGCTGCCCAAATCCAAGCCCCCAGAGCATCCAGCCAGCCCTGGAGTGACCTGGTGTCCTCCCGTGGGGTCACCTGAGTTGAGGACTCGTGGCCCGGGAGGGCTGGTGTCGGGGTTGGTTAAAGCCCGGGAGATGCGTCCTCTCCTCGCAGCTCCTCGAGCAGCCCCGGCTCTAAGCTGCCAAGACATTCTCGTTTGGGTAATGCAATAGTGCATGGAAGAGCCTATAATTTGCCGGCAGCAAGAGACTCAGCAAACACTAATTGGACAAATGAGGCTCCGGGGATTTGCAGGCTAAGCAGATGAATTTGCAATTGGAGTAAAAAGGCAAACGAGGCTCGGGGCCACCTTGGCGGGGCACCTGGAGGGACACAGGGCACCCGAGGGCCGGGCGCTGCCCTGGCACCCGCGGCAGGAGCTTTCTCCCTCTTTGGAGAAGGTCCTTTCCCCCAGGCCAAATCGCTTCCCACCACTGCGTGCCCCTGGGCTTGGGCGGAGCTCAGGAGTTGTTTCCCTCTGGGAATTCCTGGCCTGCGGCAGGAATTTGAAAATATTTTCCACGCTTTCGGCCTCTTTCCCAGCTCACGTTATACAGGGGTATGCCTGGGTGCCGGGCTGCTGGCAGCGTGGGGCGCTGGGGTGGTGGTTGCTGAGTCCCCGTGGGGCTCTCCGGAGTCCCGTTTTTTGGCAGATCTGAGGGCTGCGGAGGGCACGTGCCTGGCGAGGTGGCCTTAGCTCAAGGCAATATTTCGCTGGAGTGTCCAGAGGGCCCCAGCACAGAAGATCTGAGTGATCCTTGGCCTGTGGGGGATCCTTGGCCTGGGCCATCAGTTCTGCTCAAGCCCTGGGGTTGGCGTGTGGGGAGACCCAGAGCACCTCTAGGCCAAACGAGATGTGGTTGGGCCTCAGTTCCTGTCTGTGGGAAGAGCACGTGGGACTTCCGAGGGACTGGTGACCTGAGAAAGACAGATCAAAGACCAAAAATTGCAGTTTCCCACACCCATGGCACAAGGCAGGGCAATGGCTTTAAAATTGCCTTGGGGCTCTTTGCAGCTATTCATGGGTTCTCTCCTCCTTGGCTCACCCAGCTGTAGAAGAACTGGAACATTTATTGTACGGCCATCAAAGTCCAACACCACCTCCAATCACCAAACCTTCAGAGCAAGGTCTCCTGCTCTGTACAGCCCCAGCATGGCCGGGACGTTGTGTCGGATCAGCCTCTGAGTCTGAACGCTCTGCCTGGTCCTGCAGCACTTGGACGTATCACCACGAAAGCCGCTGAGAAGGTTGCCAAGAAATGACTGATGGTGTCGAGTAAGTTATTGCAAGGCCTCTCCTAGGAAGAAGTGGAGTTTGCTGGAGTTCGGGTGATAAATCTCTGCATTTTTCTGTAGTGCATTAGCACTTGATCTCAGAGGTCAGGCCGGAGAATAACCTTCTCCCTCTAATTGACATGCAGAGCTACTGCTGTGTATTAATTTGGCTCTGGGCTGAACCTGGAGCACCAGCGTTGAGATCAGACAAATGGAGAGTGGTAAATCTCCAGTAAATTGCTTGGATATTTATAGGCTTTCATATGTGAAACATTTAGTATTTTTTTTTTTATGAAATGTGCTGTAGCCTCTATGATGGTCTGGCTTTCTGCCAATGGCCCGGGTCAAAAAGTCCATGGCACTGTCTGTTAGCAGGAGGAAATACGGCATGACTTCTAACCACAACAAGAACTTACCAAGATGGGAGAGGAGTCTGTCACCTACATTTTCATGGCTGGTATCATTAAAAATAAATGGGGTTGTTTCACCGTGAGTACACTCAGCCAGGAGCAGAAATACTGGAGTTACAGCGGGTGGTGAACAGGTGACCACGATGCTTTCTGCTTTCTTGTGGTTACAAGGCAGAAACGAGCCAGCCGAGAAACTGCTCTTAAGGTCTTAGAAGAAAAATAGCAATCGAGGTGCTTTTCTTTTTCTGCTCTTGGAGCTTTTGGGTGCGTTCAGCTCATGCTCTCACGCATCTCCTCTGCCGTCCTGATGTCCACAGGTGTCTCAAAAGCAAAGGTACCAGCTGGATGTGACTCCAGGTGCCACAGCTTGGAGAAAGCTCCAAATATCCGTGAAGAAATCGCAAATCTCGGTGTGGCGTTTGGCAGGTGTACAGGAACACCCTTCAATTTTGGGAAGCATCTGCTTGTTTTCATGGTGCAGCAGGATTGCAGGTGCTGGGGACCAAAGAAAACTCTCCAGCCTTAGGGGAATGGGCATCACTGGCACCTTCTGCCTTGCATTTTCACGGATTGATGTGAGCTGTCTACTAATGCATGGTGCAAAACGCCTTGCTGAAGGCAGGAGAACTGCACACAGGGCAAGGTGATGGTGCTATCACCTCTTTGCTCTACTCCTTTTCCTTCAAAATGTCGGGAGCCTTGCAAAGAAAAACCTCCCAGCTCTTGTGCAAGCCATAAGATCAGGGAACTGCCTGCCTTAATCTTCGCATTACTGAAAGCAGCTCTTCATTATGTCTTCCAGAATAATTGGAGAAGCCAAAATGAGAAAACCATCATGAAAAAAGGCTAATGCAAACAGAGCTGTGTCTCCCTGCAAGGCCCATCACGGGCTGCTGTCATTAATTACTGCTGTATCCAAGGGTCGCTGGCTTCCAGCAATTAGGCTCTCTGTGCGCTTCTCTTGGAGGGAGGGTAACTGCTAACGGGGCTCCGGGTTCGTCGTTGCTCCGTGGCCCAGAGGGGTTAACGGGTCAGGCTGGAGGCCGAGCAGAGTGGTGTGACCGGGTGGGGAAAGACCTCGACTGCTGGACCTGCTTGAACCAGCACGCGGGAGCTTCGCAGCGTTGCGGGGTGCAGGTGCGAGTCCCGTGCAAGAGGCAGAGGTTGTGGGCCCACCGTTGTCCTCCAGAATCCCCTTTCCATGCAGGACCTGTTGTCTGCACCCTCCACGGTTCTTTGAGCATCGTGCAACGAGCTGCTCCCTTGCCCCGCTTTCCTAATTTTGACCGGGTGAGCAAACAAAGCAGCTACAGGTAGGTTTTCCAGGGGACATTCAGAGCAGAAACAGCAGCCCTTGCCTGCCTGGACCCAGTGTGTGCGGTGCAGGGACTGGGTTTCAGGTAGCCCCAACAAGGCTGCCAGATCTTTCCATTATTGCTATAATCATTCTATTAGTATTCTAATATTCTATTACTGTTATTCTATTATTGCTGTTACTATTGCCGTTGCTAATGCTGCTGCTGTTATTACCCCGCCGACCCCAGGACGAGCTGCGGCAGGAAGGGGCCGCAGCAGATGCTGGGGCTGGCGCGGGGGCAGCGGGGCCGCGCGCTCCCCTTGGGAACCCGTGACGGTGCCGGCCCCGGCGCGTGTGATTTATGAGTCTCGATTTCACGGTGGCTGCGCAGCCCGTCCTGCAGGCTGCCTCGTCTCCGCAGGAGCCCCGGGCGCGACTTTTCAAGGTGACTTGTTCCATTTTTCTATTTTGGTCTTTTTTTTGGTGTGCTCGGGGCCAGCTATGTTCATATGTCCTGATATACACACACACATATATATAACATACATATTTTGCTTTCCATTTTTAGGGTGATGCTCCAGAAATGGTCCTTCTTTAAATATTCTCTGATCCCTGCCAGCTCCTGCTGGGTTCATCTCCAGCCTCGGGATTGCTTCTGATCTGAATGAACTTCCAGTCTGCGGTAAATTTGCATACTGCGTTTGTGTGGTTGTTTTACTTAAAGCACCGGGAATATGTATTGCTTTGGCTTCCTCAATCCTGCTGCGACTTGACAGAGCATTTTTAGAAGAAGGTATTTAATTAAAATGCCAACAACTGGATTTTCTGGGAAAACGTCAGAGGTTCTCATAAATAAATGATCCCACTCTGCCATGTCTCATGCTCGCAAGTATCTACCTTTTGTTTAGTCCGTGTTATTTTGGAGCATATTTCAGGGGAACACTTAAGGGTGAAGCATGTTCCAAGCTAAGATTGGCTTGCTTACAAATTACCCTTTAATCAACAGATTTAATAATAATTAATAATTCATAGGCTGCTCTTAGGATAAAATTGCATAATAATGTCCTTGATGTGGCCCAGAGTGTCCATTGTAGATGGTATAAAATGTTAATTAGGAAAGCACAGTTAGGAGAAAACTCTTTTAATTATGTAATAGGCCTCATTACAATGGGTAATCAACAGTGCTTCCAAATTAGCCCACTGACAGTGTTTATCTATATATAGCAAATAAACGTCTGTTTGCAGAAAATGCGTTGGAATAGGCAGCTTCTTAATTTCTCTCTCTGGCTGCTCTTAAGCAGTCACAATCCCTAGGGACATTTTGAAGCAGCCCCGGCTTCCCAGCCACATGGGCTGTATGCAAAGCCGGGAGAATAACGGGGGGAAACGACTCACAAATATTTGTCCAAATACGCCAGCAAATTTCAATTTGACCTTCGCAGGACCCTCCTTTCAACATTGTACAGTAGTGAGAGCAAAAGTTTGTCGGTATTGGCCAACAGACAGTGTGAATATTAGATTTCTTCTCGCAGACACCTACCTTTAATGACCAAATTTGATTTACGGGCTTTAAAATCTGCAGACACAAATTTTTGCCTCCTTAGGTGCCTGGTCATTTCTGTTCACTCCATCTCTGGTATCTAATGCAATAAAATTATGAAAGGCTCCAACTCCTCCGCATTTAATCAGCTTAGTGGGGCAGAATTACATCAGCGGCCCTTAGGTGTACTTTATCCTGTGAAGGAAATCTCCCATTAGGAGGCAATTCCATTATTTTGACTACTAAGGCCCATATGAATTTCTTAAGATCTGACAGTGATACAGAAGTGCCGAGGCTGGTTTACGTATGGGAGACCAAGAGCGGGTGGATTTGGGAGGAATTTCCTCTCTCCAGGATGCCCCTTTTAGTTATTTCGGTGCATATTTGTGTTTATTCACTCTCATCCCACCAAATTTTACCTGCTGAAGAGGTGTGGGAGGGATGGGGACGGTGCTGCGGATTAAGTGAGAGGCCAGGGTTACCCTGAAACGCGGTGGCAGCGGGCAGCGGGCTGAGCCAGCCCTGGAGGGTCGCACCACCGCGAAGGCACCGCGTGCGCTGTGACTGCTCCCCCAGCCTGGCCCGCCTGTGGTTGAAACTGGGCAAACACAGCATTTCCGCGACTATTTCTGGCGCATCCAGATGCAGCCTCGGCCGAACGCGGAGGGTGGGGAGGCTGCGGAAGGGGAGGACGGGAGCTGTTCTGTGCAGCTCCCCGGACACTTTTGCTGGCTGGAACGCTGAGCTTGGCCAAGGTTGCCCAGACCTGTGCCACGGTGCTCCTTGCCTGGCCAGGGGAGTTATTTTAAAAGCAGAACAACACACTTGTTTTGCAGCCCAGGCTGCCTTGGCCAAGCCCGGCCCCTCTAACCATAGTCTGGGTATTTATTTTTGTCCTCCAGACTCTTTTTTTTGAGGCATTTCTGGGGTTGTTTGTGTGGTTCTTGCTGGAAGGGAGGGAATGCGATAAAAATAGAGAGAAGCCCCCGGCTTCGGGTTTGGCTCCCTTTGAAACTAGGGAGCGAACGTTAACACAAAGCCTGGGACATGGGATTGCGTGCCTGGAGCAGGACGGCGGCACTGTCACACACACGTGTGCTCCTTCCCAAGGAGTCCCACACAATTCAAAATAGTGTCAGTCCCCCCAAAATAACAGCCGGACACCACGGGGGTGAGAAGATGGAGCCGCGGAGCTGAACGTCTCTGCAGCACCTGAGCACCTACCAGGCGGCCGGCATCTGCCAGGGGCTCCCCTTGCCGCCCTGGGCAAGACGAGCAGCCGCTCGTGTGGCTTTTTTGCCTCCATTAATCTGAGTCCGTGTTGCCTGGCGCTCCGGCGGCAGCGGAGAGCCCTGGGCACGCGACGGGGACGTCTGCGGGGTCTCGCGCCCATTAGCTCGCCCCAACGCGCAGCTGAGCACGGCCCTTCTGGCAGAAAAGCAGCAGATTTCCCTTGGTCCTGGATTGCTCAGCTGGTCTTCAGAGATGAAGTCTGTGGCCTCGGGCCCCACGGGAGGCAGCAGAGAGAGGGGCGGACAGCTCTGGCGTGACTGAAGACACGAGCTGCAGCGTCCTCTGCTCCCCGGGGTGCACTAATGGATGAGCTGGGCGCGGGGCCCTCATGCGGCGGCAATTCAGCCATGAGCAGTGAAAAAGCACCCCCAAGGCCAAGTCACCGGGGGATTTCCCAGCTTGGGATGAGGGAAACTGTTTGTCTTCCAGTTTCCACCAAGAAGTCTTGTTTTAGCAGATTTTGAGATTTTGCATGCACAACCATCATCTTCAGCGTTTGTTTGGTGTTAGTGCATCTTACATTCATGCTGTTTGAGATGTTGTATCTCCTCCACGCCGGCCGTGCAGGGCACACGTTCTGCAGGTAGCCAGGAGCAGAAGGTGTCTCAGGTCCTTGGTTTTACCCTCAAGCAGCAATTCTTCACCCAGGAACGGATCCAGGCCCAGCGCTGCCCACCTTGGCGGTAGGAACATTGGCAGGAGTGATGAGCAGGTCAAAGGCAGGAGGTGGGTTGAGAACATCCTCTGCAAGCACTGAAATACTTAGAGAAATAGTAAAAGCAAATAAGCAAACAAAGAAACAAAAACACCGGGCCACCTAAAGCTGCTTTGACACAGAGGAGGGGACTTCTCTCCCTCCTGGGCAGGAAGCAGCCACGGTGCAGCTGGTTGTATTGCTTGGCACCTCTGGAGGAAGCCCTTGGGAGGCAACTTTGGGGCACTTGCCTCCGGCGCCTGAGCTCCTTGGGATCTTGTCCTTCGCGCAGGGCTCTGCTGATCTTAATGCATCTCCATTACAGCCCAGCTTTGCAGGGCTGTAATTCAACCGCCGCTATTACGGTCTGCTGACTGTTGCCTACAGCGTATTTCCTCCTGGAACCTGCAGCACAGCCCTGTTGTCATTACTCTTGAATGTCCTTTGAGCAGAGCTGTTCACACCTCTCGATTCAATTCTCTAAGAGTCTCTTAGCATTCCCATCGCTTATCTAAACATATCGTATTTCAAAGTTTATTTTGTGGTCATAAAAATTTGCTGTTGGCACTGCAAATAAAACTCTCTGCTGGATCTAAGCCTAGTAACAAATGTGTTGGAATGGGTTAGGCTGGAGGAAAAGGGGCTTTAAGCGTTTATGAGAAATAGGCCTCAAAACTGGAATGTTTTAATCTGATCTCCCTGCTCTCAGACTTATGGGTTCAGACAAAACAAACTGAACCTACAGCATTCTTCCTGGCAAACTTTGCTTAGTAGCTGGCAAAGTCTTTAAATAACCTCTGAGGTTACTTGAGGCTTTGGTTGGAAGTTGGTCTCTGTTCAGCTCCACAAAAGGGAGATGATGCCAAGGGCATAGGGACACGGGCCCAATCCAGCCCCATCCAGCAGTCCTGGGGCAGAAATGGTCTGTTGGCCTCAGGAAACCTTCCTGATCTAGGCTAGAAACCCTCCAACCTTTTCATGAAGGGTAGGCTGATAACAGGGAAACGGAGCAAATTTGAGAGTGAATAGAAAAGCAGGATGCCAGGTATGGAGGTGGCTCATGCCTGGAGAAAATGAGTCTCCATGTGCATTCCACCCTGCTTCGTGCAGCACCAACGTGGTCTTCAGGAAGCTACTGCACAAACGCTACCGGTCCCCTGTTGTATGGTGACACACACCAGGGTGGCCAATGCAGATGCAGCACCTCTGGCCCCTGGGACATGTCTACTGGGCAAGGTTTCACTGGTGACCAGGCTGGGCACAGCATAGGGTGGACAGATGTCAGGGAGGAGCCAGGCTGGGGACACGACACCTTCCAATGGAGAGGACCCAAAAGCCAAACTTGGCCTCTGTCACTGTGTCAACAAACAGAAGCATTTCACTGTTTTCCAGGAAAACCTCGTGCAGCCTGTAGCCGTGGGAGCGTATCTCCTGTCTGATCAGCGCTGTTCAAGCAAAACTGGCTCTCAGACGAGAACAGCAAATGCATAAACGTCAGAGCAGGCTTAGGAGCATCGAGCGGCTTTGCTTGGCGCCGGGGTCCGAGGGACCGAGCGCTACGTCCTGGTGGAATGCAGGGTGGGAGGACAACTGCCCCCCCAGGATAGGGCAGCCCCCAGCCAGGGCAGACATTTGGTTTTGGTTATGGGCCAAGAACACGAGAAACCAAGGGAAACTTTGCAAAGGGGGCTGGAAAAGTGCTTCAGCGGGAGGTGGAAGAAGCTATGGGTATGGCAAGGTGGTCATCCTTACCCCACAAATGCTTCTTTTAGTATCTGCAAAAAATCAGCACTGATTTCCTCTAGTTGCATGGCATAAAGTAGGCACGAGGCTTTGCAGGATCTGTTAATGTTCCGCACAGATTTGCATTTCTGGGACACTTGGCAGGAGGAAAACACAGTGCCAGCGCGAAGGGGCTGGGTAAAAAGGAAAGAAGCCTCTGGAAAAGGTGTTCTCAGAGCAACAGAAGACATAGGTTGTAGCAAGGACACCTTCTCCCTCTTTTATCAATGCAGATATCAGGGTGGGCAGGAGCTTGGCAGCGTGGACCCAGGATGCTGTGAATCCCAGGCCATGTTCAGACTGTGCTCCTGGCAGGCGAATCCTGCTGTGGCTGCAGGGAGATCAGGTTTTCTACAGGTTTTCAAGGCAGCATCTGAAATACAGTCATTGCTGCACCCCTTTATTCCTCACCCATTCCCAGGAGGATCACCGCAGGGAGAAGACATTTCTGCCCCAGCTAAAGCAGGGTACTCACACCAAAGGCGCTTCCCATCCAGGGTCTTTTCCACCCATGAAATCTTTGCTTGGAGCCGTCTGACAGCTGCCCTGCTTGCCATTTAAGGGCTCGTGGCTTTTCCCCATCTCTCATTTTTTTTGTCATCCCAGCTCGGCTCTCTGACTCAGCCTGGCTGTGTGTGGCACTTCTGCATATGCATTTTGGTTCTGTGTCATATCCCAGCCTTGCGCACCCTAAAAAGCCAGGTCTGTCATCTTTAAGCCTTTGAGCTGGTGGCAGAAACAACATTCCTGTTCAGATCCTGTCCATTGCTTCTGGCTCTGGGAACATTTGGGCTGTGTGGGGACGGCCCCTGTTGGCGACAGTGCAGTCGGCAGGGGTGAAAGGGGATGGAGTAGAGCAGAGGGAATGGAGCTGCCATTCAAAACCGGTTTCAGGGGTAGAACTGCGTTAATATTTGCAGTATTTCTGCCTGCCCATGTGAGAAGCTGCCTTGTTTCTGCCTCTAAGGAAGGGGGGCTCGCTCTGCTCCTGCAGCAGCAGACCAGGGAAAGGGCAGGAGGTGCAAGGCCCGTTTATGGCACTTCCACGGCACCAATAACCGCAGTGAGCGGCTCATACACCCTCTGCATCGCGGAGTGCAGGTGTTGCACTGCAGATGCTTTTGCAGTATCTGCAGTTAAAGCTGTGGATTTCACATGGCTCTGCCAAGGGGGAGATGCAAGAGGGATACTTTTTCTCCCTGCATATATCTCCTTTCCTCTGGGCTTATTCTCCTGGCTACCCTTTGCGGGGGCTGCCCCTGCTGAAGACACCTTGGACATTTTGGGCGGAAGATGTTGCTGTGTGTGGATGTTACATGTGCGCTCAGCTGCAAACCGAGCAGTGGTTCCTGGTCCTGGATGCAGGAGAGCTGGATCTGGAGCCCTGTATCCAGTCCCTCGTGGTGGCCTGACATCCCTGTGTGCTTCCAACACCGGCATCCGTCACATTCAGCCCGAAATGAGTTATTTAAGCCCTGGCTCTGTCAACCAGCTTAGCTCCTCTGTGGTACTTGGTTAATCATCACCACAAGGGGACACGAGGCTCAGCTCAACCCCTCCAGCCCAGTGGACACGCAGAGGTGTCAGAAGGGGCCAGCAAGAGACCAGATCTCTTTTTTTGTGTGTGTGTGCTTTGTGTATTTTGCAAAGGTGCAATTTATTTATTGATTTTATAATCCGCGAAGGATGTTGCTCACATGAGGCGAGCACACACCGTCCTGGCAAGGTTGAGTTTGTGGCCATATCCCGACGTAGCCCTTGGACGGCGACACCATGGTGCAGGAGACCTTTCTGCTCCGCTCCGCTCTTCCACAGGCTGCCTGTGTCAGTGACTCAGGGATTTTTTTTTTTTTTGCATCGCTTTTCACATTTGAAAAGAGGGGGAGGGATGTACCAAACTGCTCTGTATAATACTCTGTGATCTTTCGGTGAAAACAAGCTGGCTTTGAAGTGGAAAACATGCCAGTTTGCTAAATTGTCCCTTGAATCCTGCAAACTTGCAGGTGAGACACGATAAAGGCTCGTTGTTTCCTGGTTTTGCATGACGAAATGGTGATAAAAGGCCAAAAATATAAGAAAGGAACCAAAATTATTGGAAAGGATTTACATGGAGAGAGCTTGGAGGTGAGACAGTGCAAGGGAGGCCTAATGGGTGAATTATGCCAAACTGCTTCCCAGAGCAGGGTTTCTTTTCCCTAAGTTGTCCATGGGGGTGAAGCTGTATTTGCTTGGTAATGTTTTCCACAAGCAAGTTTGTAGAGGGAGTAACGCCCTGGCTGCCTGCCGCGTTCGACCATGGTTAGCTTTGCTACCTTCTCATGCAGAAGATGCACTGTTTTGGTCAGGTGAGATAGTAGCTTTAGTCGAGAAACCCCGTGGCGTGTTCTGGAGCAGGGAGAAGGAAGGCAAGGCAAAGCTGGATGCAGAATTTCACAAAAATAAAGCAGCCGACCCCTCTTGTGAGATGGCTGCAGCCCAAGGAGAGCATCTTCCCTGCGCTCCCAGCTGGGAACAAGCAGAGTGTGCAAATGTTCCCATCCCGCTCGGATGCCTGGAGACGCCCACGGCTGAGGAAGGACCCATGCCAGAACTCCAGCCGGCTCGCTGTGTGCCGCACTGTCCGGAGCGAGAGGAATGTGCTTCTGCTCCCGCTCCCTGGCACAAGCGGAAAGGAGCAGGAGAAGCAGGAGGTGTGCGCCTCGTTAGTGCCGGTGTCGTTAGGAGAAAGTGGGCAGAACACAGAGTCATTGTCATAGAATCATTAGGGTTGGAAAAGACCTTCACGATCATCAAGCCGAACCATAAGCCAACATCTAGCAGGCGGGAATGGGCGCAGGAGCATCTCCAGCGTGCCCAGGCAGATGGGCCTCGGTGGCGGGGCCGGTCTCCCTGTGGAGGATGGCGCAGGTGGCTCCTTCACCCTTCGGGAGATGCTGAGCTGGGCCAAATGGGCTCCTCTGCTGCCTGCCCACCCTCGAGAGATGGTTGGGGCCATCGCCTCTGCTTGTGTCCTCAGGATGCTTCCAAAAGGATCTCTGCAAGACCTCCAGCCTTCTCTCTCTCTGACTCTTGAGTGGACCCGCAACCAGGAAAGATGCAATTTCAGCACTTTCTGGAATGAAATTTAGGTATTTCATTTAATATGGGAGAGAGGTGAACTAAGGTTGAAGGAAACCTAACTGAGCAAAACCCCGGCGTTGCAGCTCCACTCTCATCAAATGACACTCGCACATAAATGCTGCTTTGTGTCAAGAAAATAGACAGCCCCAGTCAGCAGCTGTTTGCAAGAGGAGTTCGGTGCTAATTCCAGCTGTACTGGCAACGAGAAGCACAGGGTGAGATCAAGAGCAGGATGGAGAGTGATTTTCCAAGCCGGGTAGCATGGCGTGGGTCCAAGAGCTCCTCTCGTGTTGGCTTGGTGGAGCTGACACAGGAGGCGAATGGAGCCCCATCACTTCTCCTCTGCTCAGTAGCCTTTGAAACTGTGGCCTCTCGATGAGCTCCCAGTGGCTTCATCCCATCAGCTCTATTTAAGGCTTGGGAAGAAACATGTTTATCCAGACACTGGGATCAAAACAGGCTCTTTTTTTTTTTTTTTTTTTTTTCCCCTCAGTCTGGGACAACTTATTTTAGCTTAAGGAAAACAGCAAAGAAAGTAAGAGCAAATATAACTCTCGAGGAGACAGCAAGACCACTGTGTCTGTGCTGGGGAGGCCCTTTGTCCTGACCATGTGCGAGAACTTGAACCGCCTGCGTCCTGCTGAGGGGTGACGACAGCAGCTACGTCGGCCATGCAACCCACCAAGGGAGAAAATTCAGAAGAGGCTCCAAGCCCAAACAAGTCTCTGGGCTGGCAGTCGGGGGACCCAGCTCCATGTCACCAAGCTGCGCTGGACCGAGGTGCGGGGTGACTTGTAACGAGCCCGTTTCCCTCCAGGCACTTCTGTTCCCTGTTCTGCTCTTGGGCTACTTAAAGCAGACGCTCTCCTGCTCTGGCACCAGCTCCACGAACGCATCTCCACGTGCTTTTGTGATGTGGAAACCAGACCCAGGCATTTCCGTTTGCTGGGATGTAACGTGAGCTCCTGCTAGGGAAGCCCCTCTGCTCAGGTCCACAGGTTCAGGGGCTGTTCCCAGAGCTGCAGCCGCTTGGACAGTGGCCAAACAGTGAAAAAAAAATTTTTTTTTCCTGAAATCAGGTGGTTATCTCATTTATCCCTAATGAGATAAGGCTGGTGAGAGCTTTGGGTAGTGATGGAGATTCACGCGTGGCTCTTGGTGGGTGAAGCTGTAGGGAGGTCCCTTTTCCTGGCATAAAGCGAAGAGCATGGGACCTTGCTCTGGAGATACAGGAAAACAGGAGCTCACAGAGTGCTAAGGAGGAGAGTCAGGAATGAGGGGAAGGAAAGGACCACTTAGAAATTTTCAAGGCTGTGTTACATTCAAGAATACTCGTTTATCAAGATTAATATGCTAGAAAGAACCGATTTTCATGACATTTGCTTTGGGAGCGTGGCAAACTGTCCCTGCCTTCCAGCTGCCATCTGGGAGGGCTGGTGACACGTCTGTCCTCGCAGAGCCACCAGACGTGACCCTGCTTTGGCAAGGGATGCGGTGCAGCAGGAGCAGAGGAAACCCGCGGGACAGCGTGGAGTGCAGCAGTCCCCTGCTGCACTGGGACCTGCTACCCGGCTGCTGTAGTCGGGTCCACATGGTGGCATCTGTCCCGTGACACCAGGGGCTGCTGTGCAATGTCCCCAGAGCAGCCAGCTCAGCAGAAAAGCTTTGCAAAGCGAGGGCTGGAGGACTGAGATGTTGTGGCTCTTCCAGCTAGCAGGAACAACCTTGGAGCTGCCAAGGGCTGTCGTCCAGTGAACGTCGTTTTTCTCTTTGTAAGGAAAAGGCAGCGGACTCCTCTCTCTGCGGTGGGGAGGCTTCTGTTCCTTCTCATGCAAAGAAACTCTGGGAAAGTGGGACTTGCCAGCTGGATCGCAGCATCTTCGGCATACAAGGAGTTTCTGCTTGTGTTTCAGTTTTCCCAAACAATGAGATTCAGGATTGGGGCAGGAGCTTTGGCTGTTTGTGGGAGAGGGTAAGCGAGGAAAGCGAGAAGCCGCCAACGCTGCGCTGGATCGGAGCGGGGCCACCCACGCCACACGGGATCTCTGCTCCGCTGCACGGCCTGGGACGGTGTCAGTGCCCAGAGCCAACTGTGCTTTGATCCTAGTGCCAGATGAGATGGGAAGCAGGAGGAAGAGCAGCGGTTAGGGTATGAAGTAAGAGCTGGGGAAGCCTGGATTCGAGTCCCTGCTCCACTCCTAGTGGAGACGTCAGCTGTCCGACGTGACCCAGGGAAGGGATTGGCAGCTGATCCCCCGCTGACTTGCACCTTGTGCTCGCAGGGAAGCCGTGGAAAGGCGGTGTGTGAAATGCTGCTGCACACTCGTCACTGGTGAGCGTTGGTGCAAGACGGACAACCAGACCCCAAGGACAAGCTGGTTGCCTCTGCTCCTGCCTTGGAGGAGAGCAACTGTGCAGAGATCTGTGTATCCCCCGCGATGGTTCCGGGGATCCCAGTGGCTTTCTAGTGCTCTTTGCTGTAGCTAGAGAGGGAGAAGCAGCTCCACAACGTCCTACTCATTGACATGGTGAGACTTCTCACCCTTCTTTGATTTCTCATCCCCTTTGCTGGCCAGGAGCCTGCTGGCCATATTGCTCCTGCCGCCCTCCTGTCCACCCCATCCTTCTGCTGCTCCTGTTGGTCTCTCAAAATGCTGCACAAACTCATCGATTTCTTCTTTCCAGGCTTTCCAACATCCCCTCCCTGCTCTTCTGGTGGGAAGACCCTACTCTGAGATTGAACCTACAGCCTTAGTCATCCCAGCCTTGCTCCTGTGCTCCGAGCACCTCTAAGGTTAACCTTGCACCACATAAGGCATCTCAGAGAAGTTCGTAGCACTGCTCTCTTCCTCTCCAACCTTTACTGAAATCCAGTTCTGCTGCTGGAAATCACTTGGCTCTGGCAGCGGTGGTGTTGGCGGGGAAAGCGCTGGCTTCTTATTTACATGACGAAGGCGATTGCTAACTTTGGCACCCGCCTCCACCCGCGTGGCTTCCCTCCACCCTGCCCAGCTTTGCCGCTTGCTCCTTGTTGCGCAAGGCTGGGAATTGCCCGCGGCCACGGCTGCTGCAGATTGCCTTGTTCGTACAACGTCTAATGTAATCAACAAGATTTTCAGGACACTGCAGGGCCGGATTTTCAAGTGCTTGGTGCTTGCTGACATGTTCAGGAGCGTTTCGGCCAAGTGAGTCCATCAAGTTGCAGTGCCTGGTTTCCTTTGCCCTGTCGATGGGCCCATATTCTCCAGTGTCTCACAGTGCAAAGATGCTGCTCTTTGTGTCTTTCCCTGCAGGAACATCCTTCACTTGCAGGATTTTGTGCTGTCCCACCATAAGCAAGACGCTGCTGATGCTGTAGCTGTCCCCATGCTGGACACCTGCAGGTCTTCTCTTCAGCTCACTTCTATGGACAAGTAGAAAAGGAATATATACATGCCACCAGAAATTAAAAAGCAGGAAACTGTTTTATTTGACGAGTTAAAGTGAGACACTCAACTGCTCAAGGCTCATGACCAAGTCCTGAGAAAAAGATTAGGCATTGTGCAAATAAGAACAGGAAATTCCTTTTACCTACATTTACATCTGATTAATGTCCCATTAATCTGAGGCATTCTCCTCCCTGTCAGATACTCTTGAAGTGGGTTGACAGGCACACACTTAGGGAGGAGACCTAACTGCATACGCGCCTTGTAGCTTTGGAAAGCAGCCCGAATTCTTCAGGGCTGCCTGAGTGGGGAATGCGGCCGTAATTCGTCAGGCCCAAACTAGTAACAAGAAAACTTCAGAGCATTTTCCAGAAGTAGCCGAAACCAATTTGTTTGAGCGTTAGCTCATTAATCCGAGCGTGTCCGCTCTGCATGGCTGTAAGTCATTTCGTGCAGCGCCAGTGTCCGTCAGTCCCTGCGTGCTGAAGGGAGGATGCTGAGCCCGGTGCTCCCCATGTCAGTATCTGTGTGAGTCCTGACACAGGCTGCTTTTGGAGTCCCATTGGAAAAGGGGTTCTCCTGGAATGACAACTGCATCTTCCACCCTTGCCGATCCCTGAGGAGGTTTTGCTGGGTGGGATGCAGGGGTGGGAAGGGAGTCCTTCGTGGTGGGCCAGTGGTGGTTGGAGGAGGTGTTTGGCCACCAAATCTTCTCTGTAATGGCTGGTTTATGGAGCGTGGCGGCGGTCTGAAAAATGCTGCGTCTTGCAAGGGAGCTGCTGGAGCTGGAAGAATGTGCTAACTGTGAGATATGAGGGGAAAGTCAACGGAGCAGGGAGGAACCCAGCCCTGGAGATGGGAAGGGCTGAAACTTGGCTCTCGAGGTGCAGGAAGGAGAAAATGGGGAAAGGGAAGGCACAGATTGCAATTGCTTTGGAGCAGAATCTGCATAAATCGCTGCTCCAGTGTATTTGTAAATATTGACGTGGAGGCATCAAAGTCTATCACGTTTGGAAATGCTTTAAAGGAGAGGCAGTTTCTCGACAAGATGTTGCAGCAAGAGCCTACTGGCTGCGATTGCCAGCCTGGCTCTCGAGTTATGCTCAGTTTGCTCCCAGTGACGATGCACGACTGCGCGTGAAGTGCACGGGTGTCGCAGCTGGTGGCCTTGACCCCCGCGTGGCCAGGGGTGTTCTTGTTAGGTCAGATGCAGATGAAGACTTGCCAGCTGACCTGCTCCTCCGAGTGCGCTCCTCTGCTGCGCCTAGGAAATTATTTCAGCACTGCAATTTCCCTTGTGACCTTTACAGCTGCTCGTTTGAAATGATTTTTGGCTTCTCGTCCTGGAAGGGATTTGATGTCGGAGCTGAAATTGTCTGAATATTTAACCCCTGGTCTCCCTCTCCTTCTAATCCTGTCCTTTCCCTGCGAGGACGTCCCCGTGGCTGCTGTCCTGATGCAAGCAGCTCAGCCCTGGGGTTTGCTCTGTGCATCAATGTACTGCATGAACAGGGTCAGATATTGCCTCTTGGAAGCCTCAAGACACCTCTGCAGTGGTGGATAACCTAAATTAGAGTTCCCAGCTGGCCACTGTGAAACCCTGAAAGTGCATTTGGGGTGGACCAGTCTACGTGAGTAACGGTACTTGTCCTTGACTTTTATGAAGTCCTCGTATTTGCCTTGTGTATGCACATGGAAATATCTCTCAGACGTGTTACTTGAGGTTCGCCTTTGGGCTCCAACCCAGCTGGGCTCTGCTTGCTCTGACCTCAGGCTCCCGGACATTTCTTCCTGTCCTGTGTGGATGGTACGATCCCTGAGGAGCAGCACCCTTCACCTGGAGCTCCTATGTGCATGTGAAAGTCAAGGGAGAAGGCCAAAACAGGCAGAAAACACTTTTCCCTCAAGCCTCCTCTTCCTTCCAAATGCTCCCCCCTTCACTTCCAGAAGCTTTAGAGGGTTCTGTAGTTGCTGGAGCATCTTGACCTCTGATTTTCTACCATATACTTTATTCTCTATGTTCAAAACTGATCATAACAATGCAAAGGGTGTTTTTAAGACAGCAGTTTCTTCCCAGAAAGTAGAGAGCTGCTCTCTGGCCATGGGAGACACAAAAAATGTGTACTGATATGTGGAAAGACACAATTTCAAGGCATGAATTCTGCACGAGTGCAGGGAACTAACACGTTTAGCAAGGAATTGTTGTGCAATTGAAAGTCCCAGATGTAACAAGAGCAGTCAGCAATGTTCAGGGGAGGTTACAAAAAAACGAAGTGTGTTTACTGAAGACTTTGAATGCTCCAGCAAAGAATGCTGTATAAAAATACTCTTGCACTTAAAGCAAGAAGAGACAGGAAAGGCTGCACAGTGTGGAAAGTTAGTCACGGAGGATTTGAAGGAGTTATGTGAATTGGGCAGGAAGTCAGACAAGTGGTGACTGTTTCACAGTGATGACGATGCTGCTTTTGCTGCGTGTAATTAACACCATGAATATGTAGGTCGAAAACTGGTGATCTGCAGTAAAATTGCCTGCTGTGTTGGACAGGCAGGATTCGGGATAAACCGTAGGTGTGGATGCAAATTCAGCATGCTTGTGAATGGAAAGGGAGCCTGAAAGCTTGCCGGCATGTCCGTGCATCCCTGCGTGTTCGTGCTTCCTTCGGAGCCTGACCTGCTCCCACAGATTCCTTTGCCACTGTGGGAACACGACTGACTTGGTTCCTGCTCCCAGGCCAAGTTCTGAGTTCACTGAGGTCCTGGAGAATTTGTTTTCACTGGATTCAATGGGGGTTCCACTTTGCCTATGTCTTCAGGTCTGGCTGTTTCCTAGAGATCTACGTAGGTGACTCTGTGCTCCTGAAGACTTGCCCTGTCCATCTTTTAGACGAAAGAGACCTTGAGGTGCTCACCTTGAAGGGGACCCTGAGGTGCCCGCTTTGCTAGGGAGACACCAAACGTTGTGAAAAGGAGCTGAGACGTGGTGTAAAATAGGTATTAACATCATGCTGAGGTAGTGAACACAGGCTCAGTCTGAGAGTCCCCCTGAGTCGTAGGTGTCTCTCCTGAGCTGGGGTGCCTTGGCAGAATCCCCCAGCTCGGGTCTGCTCCCAGGAGTGTGTGCTCACGGGGTGATGTGGGGATGAGGCGGACTTTGAACCCGCCCCTCGGGAAGGAAGGCTCAATGTAAAACGTATGCATTGACAGTGTTTGCAAATCAAGGTCCTGATGAGCAAGGACCTTGATGAATCGTTTCGGACTGGGGGGATGAAAAGTGAGCTGGGAGTCCTATGTTGTGGCTGCTACCACCGAAGATCAGGTCTGTAGCTCTAGAAGACCCAGTTCTGGGATGATGCTCGATCCCATTCCAGCCAATGTCCATGCAGTCTCACTGAGATGGGAGTAAGAGCCTCAGGCCGTTTTGGTAGTGGGAACAGAGCAAGGAGTATTTCTGGGCAAGGAAAGGGCCTGGCTGTCTGAAGAAGTGGGTAGCCCTGGTCTATGGGATTTGGGGGTGCAGGGACAAGATGCTGCTCATTTCTTGCAAAGCGGGGACTGAGGATCCTTGTGCTGGATGTGGAAACAACTGCTTTCCCCTGCCTCTCCTCGCAAGAGCCATTGCTGGCAGCAGGAGCCACAGCCGGCAGAGGTCTCAGGTCAGCTGAGGCCGCTGTGGCTCTGGGCGGCGGAGTAATGAGCTATATGATGGCTGTTCATTAAGTACATCCAGAAGGGCAAGCTCTTCTCCCTCTTCATGCTCTATGTTTATAGAAAGGAGAGAAGAAACTTCAAAAAAATCTAATTTTTTCCTCACAATCCCTCTCCAAACAGACTGGAGACATCATTTTAGTGTTAGGAGTTGTCTACTTTTCTGGCTCTGACTGTCTATACGAGATCTTATCACTCCACCAGGGCAGACAACCATTGCAATGGGGTGCAGTGGCCGGGCCTAGTGGAAATACTCATTTCAGGATGAAACAAACCATGAGTGATTTTTTCCCTAGATTGCTTCAAAGGGAGCCTTGATGTCTCCAGTCTTCTTGTGGAGGACATGGCTCACTCCCTGCTTCTGGGCTTTGCTTCCCATCTAGTTTGCTGCATTTGGGGTTGTTCAGCCCATGACTCCTTTAGAAAATGCTTTCTTCTGGGTAGGAGGGCTGAATTTACTCAGTTTGTACTAGAGGGTGGCTGGGGTGAGGACAGGTCTTGATAGGATCAGTGGCTAGAGCAGAATATCTCTGATAAGGTGAATGTGTGCAATATGAAACACGAAGGGGTCGGGGAGCATGCTGGAGCTCCAAGGCTCATCTGTGATATTAATATTAAGAAATAGTGACTGGGGATAGTAATAAAAACAGCAATAAAGGCAGCGGTGCAAGATGCATGACACATCTTCTAGAGAAACATGGTCAGCGAGCAGATGAATGGAGAGAAGGGAAAATCCAAATGCTGACTTGGGAGGGCCGTCTCTGAAAGCGCCTTTCTCACCCTATTTTCCAGCTGATGGTTGTTGAAGGATTAACAATATTAAGGCTAACAACATGCTGGGGGCATGAAAGTAATAGGGCAGCCTTTCGTTTACATTTCCGTGTTATTTTTTTCTCTATTTTTCCTGAGTAATGGAGGTGATAGAGACAGGAGAAACATCTCGGAGCCATCACTTTTCTTCCTCCTCTGTTTTCAGTTTTGCAAGGCAGCCTGTGGAACTTTGCTCCTGGTCCCGTGTATTGTATTACTGTAGCTTTTTGTGCATGGGAGATAAAACACCCACTGTCTAGCAACTCATTAGCTCTCCTGCAGCAGCATTAGTGGTTAACAGCATAATTAGTTTCAGTGGTAAAAGGAGATTTTGCAGGCCCAGGAGAGAGGCTGTTAATCTTCGGGCATTTCAGACAAACAGGAAAAGTAGCAAGCTGGTTGTTAGACACAACTGCAGAAATACTGTGGGTTGTAAAGTACCTTATAACTAAAACACTCTCCTCAGAGGGCTTTGAGTTCTTTCTGAGATATGTTAAAGAAGCAGAGTGATTTTAGTTCCATGCAGAATCTTGTAATCTCCGTCAGCAGACAGCAAAATGTCTACCAGGATCCCTGTGTTAATTACTGTTTCTGAGTAGTTTGTTATGCTGGGAATATCTGCAAAATTCTGTGTTCAGGGTCAGCATCTGACTCACATCCCTACTGCAGGAAGGAGACAGATTTTATAATGAAGATAAGACCGTGCCACCGTCCTTTACTATGTGTGTGCACAGCATTTAGCAGACTGGACCTTAAATCAGGGCAGGCCATCTCGGAAATGGCAGAATAACAGTGTTACGGATAATGGTGTGCATTTGTCATTTCCACGCATTCCTCCAACGTCCCGGCGATGGTCATCCTTGCCTTGGAGATGGCAAATCTGAATTTAGGGGCAGTGGCTTCTGCTCATTGAGGAAATCTTCCTCTCTGATTCCTGCGTCTTGTGTCTCAAGGGGGTCTCATGTGAAGGGAATGGGTGGAGGAACCTCTGAAGGCCACATCCACCCCTTTGGAGATCATCTGGAGGCCATCCAAAGCCTGGCATTTGACCATGACCCGCAGCCGAGCCCTCCTAGTCCTGGCCAGCAGCTGAAGCCAAGGACCAAATATTCTAGGAAAACCATTTTCCCCTCATGATGGGGAAAACGCTAGTCTTTGCTAGATTTGTGAAGTGCCGGTGATCTCCTGAGGAACGCTGGCTGCCTCACATTGGCAGGCCAAGGAAGGCCACGCAAAGTTCAGACAAGCTTCAGGAAAATATTTGAACTTCAGGATGTTTGCACGAACTCAACCTCTGACCTGCTGGGCCTCACATCTGTTTCACAAGCGGTCAGGGAGCCGCCATCCCCGTAGATCCGTGTATGTCTGGTGGAAAGATGACGGACCTGCTGTAGGAAGGCGTAAGCTAGCAGTAATTTGAGCACATTGCTCCGGCCTGTTGAGTCCCAGCACTTGGCAGAAGGAGAAGAAACGCATTACATCAAGATAACGCCTCCAGAAACACCTCCACGATGGAGCAAAATGTCTTCTGCTACCACTAGCACGCAGAGACTGTTGGACTCCTTGGCGGAAATAGTCCTTTGTGCCGGGATCCCTTGGCCAACTTAGGAACTGCCCATGGCAGGCCGTGCACTACTCCCAAGGGCATTTGGAAGAGCGGCTCTTCGCTTGGAAGGGCAGACGAAGCCTGTTGCAGTAGCACCCTGTGGGTGCAGGCACCCACGTGCAAAGGGGCTCTCCCAGCAGAAGGCAGCACCCCGCTAGCAGTGGGCCTGACGCAGAGCTGTTTGCTCTGGAAGGGCTGAAAGAGGTCGTGAGCAGCACAGGAAGGAGACAAGAAAAACTGGGTCTTGGTGGTCTTTTCTCTCTATTTGTTGCTCCTTTTCTTCTCATTTTGATGGCTGGAGTCCCTTAAAAATCAGAAAGGAGATAGGAGGGGTATTTAAAGTGCATCTGCCGTATACTCATGGTTGTGTGCATGTCCTGTATCCCCAGCGTGGCCGGGGTGCTCATAACATGCCCTACATGGCAGACTCAAAGGCAAGTTACAGTCCTCGGATCTCAGTGCCCAAATTGCTGCTTTTCTCCAAGTTTTTGGTTACCTTGGGGGATCCAGTCCATGGATCCAGCCCAGCTGCCAAGCACAGAGGGTTCAGGCAGCGGCTTGGGCTCTCTGTGGAGGTACCTTGCTGGGTATTGGATCTTAAGAGCTTGGGGATAGTCAAAAGCAAAAAGAGGAGGAGGAAGGCCCATGTCCTGTGGTGGTTACAAGGCTGCTGCCATGATTTCCAAGGCCGTTTTAAATCACTGAAGAATTTATGGAGACAGGGAAAGGGAGGATAAGTGGGACAGGGTTTGCATTTCTGCAGGATCCTTGGAGGGGCACAGAGGGGGATCTTTGGCAGGGCTAGAAGCAGGCATTCGGGAATGGGCAGTGTCCAGCAGTCTGCCACCTCACTCCCCAGCTGGTTTTGGGGTCCTTGTCTGCAACTGCTTGCTGCTCCATAGGGAAACTGTTGCAGGTAGTCCCTCTAACCGAGCACGGAGCTTTGAGGAGCACCACCAGCACCCGGCCAAGTGCGCGCGTGTCCCGTCTGCAGTGGGGCTGGAGGGGAGAGGGGAAAGATGCTTCAATCGGGGAGGTCAAAAAGCCTCCCAGATGAGACGCGTTTCCTTCTTTTGCGCTCCAGAACGGTGTGCGAGGAGGGTGCAGCAGCACCTCCCAACACAGCTCGCTGCTGGTAGCTATAGAAACTCAAGCTACAGCTCAGGAAAATACATCTCCAGGGCTGCCTTCTCTCGTGGGCCGTGGCTTTTCTCTGGCATGAGCCACCCCAGCAAGACCCAGGGGAGCTTCAGCCTGGGCTTTTACGTGGTTTTGGCCAATTGGAAGTCAGGAGCGTAATTTTTGAGAGCTGTAAGGGGAGGGATGCAGAGGCAGAGCCGAACCTGCGGCAGCAGGGAGCATCCGGGGAGGCGCTGACCTGGGGCCGTGATGCTCTCCGAAATGTTGCTGTCCGTGGGCGTTTGCAGCAGCATCAGGGCAGTTACGAGGCTGTCACCAGCATGCCAGCTCCATGGGGGTCCATCCCGGAGGGGAAGTGCTGGAGGGCAGTTACGCAGGGTGCAGGAGAGCGCGGAGGTTGCCAGGAGCCGCCGGCTGGCAGCGTCCCAGACGCATCCTCCCGCCTGCAGGTCTGCGAATCCGCTCTCCGCATCCGCCGCGCTGCATCCCGGCCCGGCAGCGGCTCTCCGGTGCCCTTGACGCCACACGTGGAGGAGCTCAGCGAGCTGCCGTGGCAGGCAGGCGGTTCCCCCCACCGCGCCTGACCCGGGGATTTCTCCATTGAGGCTGTTAGCAAAGACACAGAAGGCTTCTCTTTTTAATTCTGTGGCTTTTTAGGAAACACTCTCTGAGGTGCCTCTGACACCGCTGGATGCTGCTGGTGCAAGCAGCTGTGATGCAGGTCCACGCTGGGCTCCAGGTGGGCCACGGAGCTTCCCAGCTCCTCTTTCCATGCTCAGATGTGCTCAGCATCTCAGTTTTGTCCCCACTTAGCCTGTTTTGGGGCTGTACGACCCAACAGACCCCGCTGGAACCAGGTCTTTTGGTGAGCCTGGCTCTACAGCCTGTGGGGAGGGCTTGGGTACCACTGCCTTTGAGGGACATGCTGCCCTGGAAAGGCTGCAGCTCTTCTCCAGGAGCCACTTCCAATCTTGGATGGGATAAGAGGTGATATGGGGAAGAAAGACACACGAAAATGGCACCAGGTGCCAAGTGAACACCACGTCCACTTGCTTGACTTTTGGAGCAAGTCAATAAATAAGCGAAGTTACCAGACCTGTGATTTTTGAGGCATCCTAGTGCAGCCAAGAGGATTACTCTTCTCTTGATCTCGCTCGCTGATACGTGCCAAGCTGTGGCAGCGCTGTCGCAGCCCCCTCCGTGAGAGCCACTTTTGGCTGCTCGGTTTTGCTCTGTTCCTTGGAGGCTGCTGGCAGGCAGGTGACCAGCACAGCACCCTGTTTTCTCCCCCTGAATTTTGCTCAGAGGGAGTAATTCGGTTAAAAGGGGGTTTGTGCCATTTTGATTGCTCTGCTAAAGCTAGCAGGAGGGAAAAAATGGGCTTTGTCTTTTTTTTTTTGTCCTTGCAGAATAGCATGTGGCTTTTCTATTACCATGGACTCCCTGCACATCAGTGAAGCAGGGTGGCCTCCCAAGCAGATCTGGAAAGCTGCTTTCCCCCTCTCTTAACAGTAGTGGATATGAAGAGCTGAGGGTATAATGCTTGTCAGAACCACCTTTTACATCCACTGTCACTGTCTTCCTTATTGCCTGTGTTCAGACCTGGACCGGGAATGGAGCGAATCCAAGGAACCCACTCCAGGGAGACAAACCACTCCAAAGAAGTGACTTTTAAATGAACTTTACAGCAAATAGTAATCATGGAAGGCAACAACTGAAGTAAGAATAATGTAATGCAGATGTTCCAGGGACGATACAGATACGTATAGAGAAATACACATATGCAAACATATTGCACAACAATACAGCATTGATAAAATTAATAGTAATAAAACAATCTTGTCACTGACTTTCCTGTAGGTCTCTATGAAACAAATAAATAAATAAATATGTATACACAAGGCTCTGTCCCAGTTGCAGCCCCCCGCCATCAGTGGGGCCAGTTTTTGGAATTTATTCCCGACAAATCCCTGTTAGCAATTTCTCCTCCCCTTCTTTTCCTCTGATCTGCTCCTTACAAATCCCTAACTGGTTCATAATACAAATCCCTTATCGATGGTCCTTTGGGAGTGTTCGCAGTGCCGTGAGCCCACACAGGTAACTGCTTCCCGCCGGGTGGCTGCCGTTGGCTGGAGGCTACAGCAAGGATGCTCCAGGCACTGCCCGGATGAATATCCCAGGTCTTGCCATGGAGGTCAGAGTGTCTTTGGGAGAAGAGGCCCCGGAAGCTGCCTGCGCTTTGAGTCTATAGCAGAGCCTGTCAGCAAAAGGGCAGAGGTTAACTGTGTTTAAGGATTTGGCACCCGGCACCAAGTGTGAGGACAGGGAAAGAGGAGGGCCCAGCATATGTTCCGAAATCCTCCCTGATGGTGTCAGCTAGGAAGGCTTGCATAGGAGGCTGAGCATATGGCGTGCTTTATGGCTGCAGCTGGCTACCAGGACACGTGTCCTCACCTAATCACCCACCCACATTTCGTCTTCACTGCTTTATATCTCCTCTGATTTCTTGCCGCGCCATCAGCCATGGGATTTGCGGGGAATTGCACCCCCAGTCTTGCGGCTTGGTCAGTGATGTGGCTTCTCTAAGCAGGATGGCTGGATGGACATTCCCTGGCAGGACATCTCTTGGGTTCTCCAGTGGTGCCGGTTGGCATTCGGGATCTGCTGAGGAGCCAATGGACCTCTTAGCTCCGAGGGGGCTCGGATGCAATGCAGAACCCAACAGGACTGACAGCAGCGGGGCTAAAAAACGAAGAAGAAGAGCAATCAGAGAAAAGAGATGGCCACTTAGCATGTTGCCTCCTCCAAGGTGACACTGTCCTTTCTGCATCAGTCCTACACGCACGTCTAACTTGTTCCTAAAGATTTCCAGTGATGTAGAGCTCGTTGCTTCCCCAGACAATCTATATCTGTGCCTAATTAACCTTGTGATTGGAAAGATTTCCTCAAGTCTCACCCCAACGTGCTGCGCTTTAATCCACAGCTGCTTTTTATGCTCACAGAAGTTTTCCCTTAAACTTCGCCTGTTTCGCTGCTTTTCCCAATTCCTTCAGACCTTCCTCTCTGGGTTGAGTTTTTTGGGCCTCGGATCATCTTCGCTTCCCTCCTTTGGGCTCCCCTTGGTGGCCAGGTCCCTGGGAGCTCGTGCTTCCCGACGGACCAACGGGATCCAACCTCGCACTAAACTTCTGCACGTTCCAGTTTGGGGCAGCAAAGTTTGTGCAGCAGCAAAACTTTTGTGATGCCCATGATTTTCGCACCGGGAACTTGATTCCAGCAGTATTTTCAAACCTGCTTTGATTTTATGATGTTTGATTTTGCGAGGAGAGGAACATTTTGTGCTGATGAAATCATTTGGCTTAATTGCATGCTAAAAGCCTGCTGATGTTTATGGTACGCAAGCGTTAATTTTAATCTCCGATATTAATCAGCAGCAATGTAAGCAATGTATTGCATATTATCATTGCCAGGCTGTATTTGTATATTGTTTAATATTTATAACAGGGGTTTAATTTTTATATTGGGTGATTACATTGCCATGTTATAGTTCATCTGGGATAGGGAAAGAACTGAGGGGTTTGAAATGCAGCAAAGGAGTCTAAATTGAATGTCAGGAGCAGTTTCTCTTAGGAGAAGGGCAGCAAAGCCCTGGGAAGGTGAAGTGGGAACCGCCGCCATGGGAAAACTTGAGACCCAGGTTAAGCAATCGGTGGCAGGAAGGACCCAGCTATTGCCAGCCCCACATTGCAGCAGGGAGATCATCAGGTGGTTGAAAGTCCCTTTTCCCCCCGTTTTTCCTCTGATCGCAGCCTCTCCACCTGACCCGTTGGAAGTGAGACTTGTTTTTTGTCTCTGTTGGGATGCTGGGGTAGTTCATGCAGCTCATAGACAAGCTCTCCACAAAATCGTAGCCCAATTCCTTCCATTCACCAAATCACTTGAAATTTCCCTGGCACCTTCCCGGCTGGCCCAAAGCCCCATGGCTGAAGGTGAACAGCAGCTTGTGCGCAGGGGGGCTCTGCTGAAGGCCACAGGTTTTGGCCTCCAGACCAGAAACTCTTCTATTTTTTTTCTGGCTTGTAAAACTGAGGTCTCAAGCTCAAGCTCATGGTGGCACCATCCAAAATTCGGGTGGCGGGGAGCCCTGTGTAACGACCTGGGGTTGGGAAGCTCGATGGCGAGCTCTTGTCTTAAACACCCGAGGCGCTTTGCAGCAGGCGGGGATCTTGCTTTTGATCCCTAAGGGGAAATAGCAATTCACACAGAAAGGTGGAGTAAATGAGGAATAAATAAATGGGGTTCAGCTAATTGGTGAACTGCAAAGAGGGAGGCGATGGTGCTGGTGTCTGCATGGATATTGGTGACATGTTTTGGACAATTTCTTGTGAAAAGCATGGGAATAAAGGCTGGGAAGATGCACTTCTCCAGCACCTCTGACTCCCTGAAGGCACCTAAGCCTCATGGTGATTCATTCTGGAGTCACAGACATGTGGGGAGAAGATGACTTCTCAGTGCTGGAACATCTAAATTACTTTGGAAAGAGAAATATAAGTTCTTAAGTTACTTGAGGACTTCTGGAATCTTTTCCTGCTGTTTTCCTAAGCAGCATTCTCCATTCTCATAAGAGGACAGGCCAGGCAACGAGGTTGGGCTCAGGAAACGTCAGCCCCATTTCTGATGAGACCTCTCACTCCTAGACTGGCAGCCGGCCCATTTCCTCTTCTCTGGCTCCAGATTCCCAACCCTAAAAGAGGGATAATGCATCTATTTCCTTCACGAAGTTTTTTGAGACCCACCAAAGCAAAGTGCTATATAAAAGCTAAACAACATGATTATTTTTAACAGCTTAGCTGTAGAAACCTTTCTGACATTTGGGGACTTTTAAACCAGTGTTGTTTTTTCTTTTTCCTTCCAGGAAACCATTTAGCTAAATTATATTTTAACAGTGTTTCAACTGACTTGAGTAAAGGAAATAAAGTACTCACAAGTTATGCGCCTAAGCACTGATTTGCATCGTA
>VZSV01000060.1:844892-871989 GCA_013398735.1 Nothocercus julius | reverse complement strand
GAAAAAGAAAAAGAAAAAGGGAAAGAAGAAGAAAAAAAAGAAAGCCGAAGCGAGTGACGGCAGGCCCTCGGCTTTCACTCTTTTCACGCTCGGCTGGCCCATCTGAAAGACGTCAGTGATAGGAAGCCCCGGCCCAGAGCTTTAAGGCTCCTCTGCGCTTGCAAGCCAATTGGGAGCGAGGCCTGGGGCGACGCTGGCGCCCAGAAGCTCTTCAGTTCCTGCACAGAGCGGCTCCCAGCTCTTCTGCAGCCGACGTCGGTGGCGAGTCCGCGGGCAGAGGAGCTCCCGCCTTGCCCTGTGTGGGCTGAATTTTAATACGTGGGTGCCACCAGCCCCAAAATATGCACCGAGTGGGTTTCCTTGCAAAGAAAATGCTGCTTTCTTTCTAGATTAAACAACGCTGCTCCTTTTTCTTTAGCTTTGCAGTTTCCTTTTTCATTATGGATGGGAAAAGGGAACAGAAATGCATGCAAAAAAAAAAAAAAAAGCTGACAGTGTGCAGCTTAATAGAGAATCTGGGACAACATTCTGCTCTTAGATCTGCGCTGTGGCTCTCATCTTTACTAGAGCATTTGACAACTGTGCTTATTTCTTTCTCTGATAAATCTACTGGAGTAAAGTGCAGTTTCCAGGCAGCAATAGGTGCCATATGTGTGCACATGCATAGAACGAAGCATATATGTGTGCACACATACAGAAGTGCAGTGTCAGGACCCCCACCAGAAACTGTTGACAGGCTGGCCGAAACGGCCTCAGCTTTAATGTGAAACATCAGGTGAAATTCATCCCCTCAGTAAAAATCACTGTAAAAGTTGCTTTCAAATGAACTTTTTAATTAGCATTTTCTGAACATTTCCTTTGGTTTGTTGACAGCAAGCAAAGCCACCGCCACTAGCCTTCATGCGGTGAAATGAAAGTGGTGGAAAAATGGGGGGAAAAAAGGGGGATAACACGCAGGTTGCTAAATGCAAATTAGCTTCGGGGATTGCAAAGACAGTTATTTCCCCCTCTTGCTTTGCAAAAACGCTTAAGATACAGGGACTCAGCTGGTGTCTCCCCCACGTCCCCGCCTGCGGTGGCGACGCCGTTCTGTGCTTCCCCTCTTGTGCCGCTCGCGGCGTTGGGCCTCCCGCTCAGCCATCCCCAAGGAAACCCAGCGTTTGGGGGTGTGAAAAATGGTAGTTTGGATGTCGGTGGCGCTTGGTCCTCTGGGGCAGGTGGCTGCAGGGCACTGGGAGCAGTGATGGTGGTGGCGAGGGGGCCACAGTGATGGTGCAAAAACGCCCAACTTGGCTACTGTGCAACACGCGGACTATTGTCCCTTCAGGTATTTGATATTTAAGACAAGAAGAGACGGAAAGCAGCAAGGTATCATCTCCGATTAATCAGATAAGAATGCATGCGGCTGTGGGGATGAGACCAGCGGTATACGGGCGCCTGATCCCACCCTGGATGAAGCCCCCATTCTCCGAGCTCAGCATCTTGCCCTGGTGTTGGCCATCAGCTCCTTCCTGAGAAGCTGTAGGAAAGTCCAGGAGTCAGGAAAAACACCCACCATGATGAGCCACTTCTGCTCTCTGATAGCAAGAGGCTTGTTGGGGCCCTGGAGCTGGAGGGTAGATACCCCTTCCTGAATTCACACTAACATCAGCTGTTCTTGCACCGAAAATCCTTGCAACCCCTCCGCGATGCAGAGAGGCCAACAGGTACCCAGGTGCCAGCACCACGTTGCTCCTGCTACACTCGAGCTGCAGGGAGAGAGCCCTGCTAGGAGTTCCCGATAGAGAAAACCACTCTGGAAAATATTATGGCAGCTGATCTAATGAGTAAAAATAAACTTCAACTCAAGAGAGGTGTTTCTGGCCTGTGGGCCCCTTAATAGTCACTTTGAAAGCAGCAATTTGCAGCCTCCTTTTGCCGCGCTCTGTCATTTCCATGCACTTGCTCTGCTTTTCCTCTCACCCTTCACTGAGAGCGTTGCACCTTCCGCGCTCCCCACATTAGCAGCATTCCTGCGATGCTCAAGATTGGCAGGTTTTCCCCCTCCAGGAGAAAGGTTTTCTCTCCTCTGCTGCGCTGTCATATTTCTTTGCTGCGCGGAGGAGACTGTGGCACCTGCTTTATTTCACTTCTTGCAGATGGTTCTGGACGGGCTCCGTGTGCTGGAAGGCATCACTTTTTTGGAGGACGGCTTCCATGTCACGTTGCAATGGGCAGAAATCTTGGCACTGGCTGCAGAGGGTGCAGAGACCCATGTGTGCCTCTTCTCCTTTGCATCTCCCATTGGAAACGGCTTGTTTCCAAAATGTTGGAGGAGCTGGAGGCTCAGGGTCCTGGGGCGCATGTTGGCACATCCTACCGACCTGCGCTCGTGGTCCTGCCGAAACGGGCCAGGAGGGGAGCAGGCTGGAGCTGCAGGCGCTTCGCAGCCCTTCTCCCCATATTTTATGCTTAGGCTGCCCTGATCGCTGAGAGGCTGAAGGTTAACTTCGCTTCGCCTCGTTCTCCCCGGACTAAACCTGCTGGAGGCAGAGGCTCAGATCCTGCTTTTATCACCGGGCTGTGCTCCGTGTATTTTGCTTTTCTCCGGCGGCTGGCGCTGCCCATGTACTGCACGTTGGCTGCCCTCTTCTTTGCCCCGTCTACTGATAGATCTGCACAGAGCCAGCACGCGAGTGAGGCAGATCAGAGGGGTTGAGCATCCTACAGACAGGTCAAAAACCCTTAAGGGGAATTTTTTTGCCCTTTGGCCCCACGGCGGCTGCCTCAGGTCTGCTCTGAAGCAGCAGCCGTTCAGGACCAAGTCTGCTGGCCTTTGGAGATCAATACCAAGATCTCACGTCTTAAGGCAAAGTGAGGACAAAGGAGCAAAAACTGTTGTTTTCTTTTCCTGATGAAGACCTTTTGAGCTCACGCTCCTGCTTTATTGCCATTTTTTAGACCTAGCCCTTTTGAAGATGGAGGGCAACTCAGGGAAGACGGCGGTGCCGCCGAGCAGCGGGTTTCTCAGTCTAGAAGCAAATTCCATCTTCCCCCAAAACTGCAAGGGTAACTGAGCTGAGGAATTGATTGCCACAGCTATGTAAAATTTCTTATCTCTTGAAATCCATAAGGGACTCACCGGGGTTCGATTACGAGATCCCTGGTGTGCGTTCTGCAGGAGGCAAGACACGATCGTGGTGTCCCTTGGCTAAAGAAAGATGAAATCCGTGGCGCGCTGCGATCTTACCTGATGTCCCTTAGAGCCACAGTTGCCTCAAGCGGCCCGGTGCGCCCAGTGCTGACCACCGGGCAGGACTTTTCCCCACCGATGGTGGAGGAGACCCTGGGCTACCTGGTTTCCTTTCGTGGGGTGACCCCGTTTTGTGGGGAGGCGGGTGATATAAATCTAACCAGTCCTTGAGAGCAGGACACGGGGGTGTCTCCTGTTCTGCCCAGGACACACAGTTTAACTGCTGGAAGGTTGGGTAGGTCTGGCAGAATAAGGTATCTATGGTTCCCTTTTGACCTTATGTGCTAAAAATCCCAGTAAAAATCCCTACATATGTTGAAAGCAATGAGACACATCCAGCTGCATAAAAGTTGCTTGTATTCAAACCGGTTAATTCTGCTTTTCTTTTCTGAATCTCAGGATCCCTCTCTGTCATGTATGTGCAGAGGCCCACACAACACTTGGAATATTTTAAAGGATGCGAAGGATTTTTTTCCTCCTATTTGCATCCCCACTGCTCATTCCCTGACACCCCTTTCAGAGGCAGTTTTTTTGAGATGCCATTTTGTGCAATCAGCAATTCTCTCCTCTTTTTTTTCCACTAAGATTGCATTGAATATTATCAACAGCCTAAGTGGATGCTTTCTATGTTTTTATATGTCCTTCTTTGTGGGCAGAAACATGTAGTGAGCAATCTGTGCACTCAAAACAAGATAATGTGATGATCCAGTGGACCCCCTGCTTGGCTGGAGATTGCTAGATAATATATAGTATTCTGTCGAGATAATAACCAGAAATGGAGTGAGTATTTCTCCCCGCAGCGTTTACATCAAATACTTAAGATAGCCTTTTGTGGACAGAGAAGTCAGAGGGGGTATCATATGACTGGAGAAGAGCAAATACGTAAAAAGAGGGAAAAAGGAGCTACTTATCTAGTTGCTCTTTATTTTTCTGAGTTTGCAAGGCTGGGGGGCCTCAGGACGAGAAGGGAAGAAGCGGGCAATGGGGGCTGTAAAATGCTGGCAGCAAAGCTAGTTGTCACATGAGTTAATGAGCTATATGAAAATTAACACCCTGCCCTGCAAATCTCGTGCTCAAAATGTGTTTTTTTTTTCTCACTCACCATCAGCAAGTAAGAGAAAACAGGATGAACCGTGATATGGTTTTAGTCCAGATCACGCCAAGCCAACTGGCTATCACCTGGTTTCTCCCTCTGGAAGAGAACAGACTTTCCAGGCAGGGAAAATGTAGCGGCTCTAGGCTGTCCCACTTCGAGAGAGCATCAGACCCGTGCGGCAGGAGACGTTGTTGCTGCCGCTGCAGGGAAGGGCGAGCGGAGCCGAGTAAGGGGACGGCTATGAAGGAAACGTCCCAAAGGGATGTGCTGAAATTAGGCAGGTTGGGCTGACAGCAGATTGCAGCAGGAGCTGCTTAAGGTTCAGTCTTTGAGCCCAACTTGTTACTATGGCCTGGGGGAGGGCTGGAATAGCAGGGTGACTTAGGTCAAGGGTGATTTAAAACAGGGCAAAATGTCATATTGCACAGGGTGCGCACATATATTTGGGGGACTAATCAGCTTTTCCACTAAACTAAAGGCTTTGGGTGTGAGTTAGAATGAAGAGAAAGACCTTGGTGTATCTGCTGGACATAAACTGAGTGTACAAGTTACATGTGATGCTGCTAGGAGAATGGAAAATGTCACCCTAAAGTGTAATAGGCAAGACAGAGATGAGGAAATGCTTAAGCATCTTGTGAACTGCCGGGGAAATCGCTTTGGGAAGGTGCCATACAATTCCAGTTTTTGCTCTAACAAAGATGTGTTTAAATTGCAGCGGGTACAGATAAGGGTTGCAGGGTTGCAGATAAGGAAGAGCAGGGGAAAAGGGGTCCTATTTTAGGAGAAGACACAAAAAACAGTGGCTTAGGGGCCTGATGTGGGAAATTCCTTACAGCCAGCACTACTGTGAGGTCTCCAACTTTGCCACTGGGCTGCCCTGTTGAACACAGTAAAGTTAGTAGTGGCTATCAGTAGCCTCACCTGATTTTATTATATTTTTTTCCAAGCCTATCCTGCGCTATTTGTGAAATCCTGAAGCATCTGGAAGTGCCAGATCTCTGCTTTCCCCTCTCCAATGGCAGCGCACCTTGGGAAACGCGAGCCGCTGCTCTGGGAGGTGAGGCTGGATGGTCATGGTGTGCCGGACACTTCCCCAGAATGATCCAGGAGGATAACAAACCTAGCTCGGCTTAAACTGGCAGGAGGATTTACAGGGGTCTGGAAGCCATGGAAGAGCGGCAAGGTGCCCGGGGGACAGGTCCAGCCGGCACCACGGTCTGTCCTCCGCCCCGCAGCAAAAAAAAGCAGAAAATCACGGTGCTATTTCAGACCAGCCCTTGTTGCCGGGACTTTTGCCATCCGTCACATGTGGGGTTTTGGAAAGTGTGGTCATGGAGAAAGGAAGCAGGCCCAGGAGAGGCTTTCCTGGACGGAAACAGTGTTTGTTTGTGCAGCAGAAAGAGAAGAGGAATGATTTCCTTTTAGGAGAGAAGGCATTTCGGTGGCACTAAGTGCATGAAGCTTCCTGATATGTTAACTTGTTGGGCTGGAATATGTTTAACCTCTGGATGAGGGTGTTTGGATAGAGCATTTGCCAGGCAGTGCTGCTCCGACACAAAGGATTTTGATAAGGCAAGTGTAGGGTCACTGCAACCTAATTATGATTTAAGGCAAAGGCTGTTTTTGTAAATGAGCTGATTGTTCAGATAAAGGAATAAGGCACCTGCAATGTGCTGGGAGATATATGACCATACGTAGCATTAAATGAGCATGTAAATGAGATGGCTCTCATTAGAAAAGGGCAAGTTTGATGAACAGTTCCTGAGAGCCTTGCCCAGAATGACGCCTTTTACTTCTGCTGCTCCTCTTATTACGGCCGAGCGAGGAAGCCGGGAGGATGGGAGGGATAATGAACCGCTGCTACAGCCGGGCTCGGTAAGAGCAACGCTTTGATGCTGGTAATAAAGCACAATCATTTCGCCACTGCGCCTGGCGCCAGTAAATCCGAGCGTAATCGCAAAGTTTCGTGTGGCTGCTCCAGAATGAAGCAAAAATCGCTGTGAGGGCCTACGCGGGCTGAGCTCCGTCTGGAAGCCGAGGGTGACGGGGAGTCGTGGGTGCTCCCGCGCTCCCAGCCGTCCCGCCCAAGCCGACCGGCACAGCTGGGTCTCCCCGCACGTATTTGTGGCCAATTTTGTTTATGGAGCAGCATCTTCTCAGGCAGATTATAGCTCTTCAGTAGCATAAAACGATTCTCCTTGGGTTTCGCACTGGCTGGGACACAGCGCGTTTCAGCTCACGCTGTACATGACAGCTGGTGTGATCTGACTTCCCCAGAGCTCAGCTGATGGCAAGGAAAAGCCTATTTATCTTTTCTGAACTGCGATGCTTGGAAGGGATATTAAAAAGATCAGAGTTGTCTGCCACATTTGGAAGCAGGTTACAGCAACTCTCGCGTGCAGGGCATGGATTTTATAAATAAGATTCTTTCTATTGCCCATCCCAAAGCTGAAGGTGAGCAGCCTGCTTCTCATCAGGCAGACTCCTGGCTCCAGCGGCCACCTCCTCTGATTTATCAGGAATAAGCTAACAAATATGAGCTCAGCCTTGGAGGTTAACGGAGTGAACCTTCCTTTCGTGGGAGCTGAGCGGTATTTCCCAAGGGAGGTTTTCCCAAGCACCTCCGCAGTGGCCGAATGTCCCCTGATAGTGTAAATGCCGGATCGGTTTGCTCTGGGATGAGGACACTGATGCTCCAAGTACCTGAGCAAGACTCAAGGCGTTTTTCCTTTTGGACTCATGCTCTTCTGGACTAGAAAGGGGAATTGCACATCTGTCCCCTGCACTCTGCTTGTTACTCTTCCCCCTCTTTTCTTGCATCTTTGATCTCGAGATGAGAGTCTATTTTGAGGAGGAGTTTGTCAGGGCCAGGACATCTCCTGCAGTGTATTTATACAGATCCAGGCCACAAGTTCCCTGTACTGTTTGCACTGTTTAGCCAGAATCCAAATTCCCTTAAGCAAGAAACTGCATGAACAAGCCCCTATGCTGCAGCAGACCCTAACTCGCTTTCCTGACTGCAGCCTACAAAAGTTAGCAGCCCTATAATTGCTGCTGCAATTCTAGGGGGCTTGGAAACCTCGAGGCAGGCCAGAAACATGGCTTAATCTTTTCTGAAATGTTGATTTGTGAAGCTGATCATGGCGATTTCCTCCTGTAGTTCTGGCAGGGAACCAAACCGCAGCTGGGAGCCGATGGGGGAAGCCTACGAGGTGCCACCTGCATTTTGTGCTCCTCCAGGTACATGACGGAGCGTGAAGAGCCCAGGTGGCAGCAGCGCTGGCTGTGCGTGTAAGCTTGTTAGAGGGGCTTACTCACCAGATGGACAAACAGCTCACAGGTAGGTCTTATTTTTCATTAATACTGCATTAGGCTTATTTGCGTGCTGTGTTTACCTTCACAGACCTTCTTCCTTTCTCCGTCTGGCGCATGGATCGTGTTTCCAGCTCATCTCATTGCAATAGCTGCTGACCTTCTGATGGGAAAACAAGTGGCGAGTGAACTCCAACAGCCTCCGAGGTGTTGCTGAGGCTGCAAAGGGCACACGAGGAGCTGGCGCTGCCCAGGAGCACGTCAGAACAGCCAGGCTTTCTTGGCTAGAATGAATATCAAAATACCTTCCCAGATGTTATTTATATACCTGGTGGATTTATTAAACTCTTTGTGTCTGAGTTGTCCTTAGAGGCCCATGGTGACGTGCGATGTCTGTTATAGGCAGGATCTCTAAAGGGATGGCAGCTGCATGGAGGATGCAGGGTGGAGGTGACATATCCGTCTTATCACTGGGACCCTGAGCCTTGCTTTTATTTTCACCAGGGCAGCTCTGATATTGGTGGCACAGAAATGGGCTGCAGGGGACAGGGTGAAGCCCCAGGCACTCGCCTCCTTTTCTGGTACCTTAACATAGGTGTAGGAGGGTTCTGGGCCACCAGGTTTTGGTGTCCTAATGTCCCTTCTCTGCCAATCAAGCAAGGCCTCCCAATTAGCTACGCGTCCTCTCTCCGTTATTCTTACTGGAAGATTAATTCAGAATGACGATACCCTCATAAAATTATGCACCTCCTCTTACTGATTTCTAGGCTAAATTTATTCATGGTGAGTTTATACCCGTCTGTCCTAGTGTTCTTTAGCCTAAGAGGCTCCTCTCCTTGCTGGTGACCTGCTGGATGTGCTGCTGCAGATGAGCTGGGTCCCTCTTGTTTTCCTGCAGGCCAGGCTGCCCCACAAGGCTGGGAGGCTCCACGCAGCCTCTGCTTGGTACCGGCCTCCAAAGCCTGCGGAGAAAAGACCTTCCTGGATGAGCCACTCGGTTCATCCTCTCCAATGTCGGTTGGTAAAATGCCAATCAGCAAAAGAGCAAAAGGTTTCCTAGGACTTCACAGCCACTCACTGGAGGATCAGGATGATTTCTCGAAGCCTTTGAGTCCCGTGCACTGGGCAGGCTTTGATTTTAGGGGTTGGAAGGTGCTTGGTGCCTCCTCGTGCATGTCCAGCCATGGTGGGACCAGTGACGTTGCCTGCTATGGAAAGGTGATGTGGAGAGCACTCCCCAGTTTGGGTACACGGTGACAGGTCAGTGGTGGCCCGGGATCTGCGGAGGAGCTCGGGAGCCAGCGAGCTCCAGGGAAATGCCACGGCAGGAGGAAGGCTCACGGCTCTGCAAGGGACACGCGCTCGAGAGGCAAAGGCGGCGCCGCTTCCACTCGCAGACAAAGCTGGGAAGTGACAAGCAGAGAACATAAAGCCATCACTGAAACCAAATTATCCATGTTTTAGGAACTGTAGGAAGGTTTCCCTGAAGATGCCAGAGGTTTCGATAACTTCTCGGAGTGTGTTCTCCTGTCATTACAAAAAACCTGGAAACTCGGAGCCTCTGAAAGGGTTTTTTTGACATTGCTCGCAAGAACATTTCTTAACATTTCAGAGTGAGGACAGGTGGGTTACACAAAATACCGCAACCTTGCTTTGTAGGAGAGAACTATTTGGGATTGATAACCTGCTGGGTTCATCTCTAGCATCTATCAAGCTCTCGCAAAGACTAAAGCCTAGCAAAATCCCTCCTCCTGTGTCATTCTTTCTTAAATGTTTTCTGTCAGTACATTTTGTTCTCCATTTTCCTTGGTATGTACTAAAGTGGGAGATTTTATAATGATTCACAGTGTTCTACCAAGCAGCTTCAAGCAGCAACCGGGGAGTCTGCTAAATAGGCATCCAGCCCGGAATATTTTGTACACTATCTAAATGCAGTGCTGTAATTAAAAGACATGCTTGAAATAAATGACAAAGAGCTTGCTTTTTTTTTTTTTTTTCCCTATTTTTTTCCCAAGGGAGATGGAAAGGGGAGGGGAGGAAAGTTGCATTGAAACATCAAAAGGCACAACAAGCACGTTGGAACAAATAATATCAAACAATGAGGGCCGATGCAATTACTTTAAAATGCTAGATGTTCTGTTATCACCCAGGGAACTTTCTGTCTGATTAAAAATAATTATTGCTGGCATTAAATCGGTTTAGAATTACTCTGCACAATTCATCTTCCATTGCGCGCTACAACCATATGCCTAGTTTGTTGAGTGGAAAAATGTCTCTTTTGTCCGGATAAATAATACTTTGTAAATATTTAGAGATGAATGTTCTGGATCACTGAACGACTGTTTTTTTCTTACAATAAATATGTGCAAATGAGCTTGTTTTTGGCGGCGGCTCAGTTGGAGGCAGAAACTATATGGGGCCAGATTAATCCCTGTGTAGCTCAGTAGGGGCCATGCCAAGATGACTTATGAGAGAGGCGGGAGAAGAAATATTTCTATGGCTGGGTGAGGAAAGAGGGGGGCATAAACAACTCTTTTGAACATTTAATTCTATTAAAAGCAGTATCTGCAGCACCTTCCAAAGGCCAGTGCCTGCTGCCGGTGTCTGGACGCTTGGCAAATGCCATGGCATTGGCCGGGGGCCGCGGATCTGCCCGCCTGGCGCCCATCGCCGGTGGCCTCGGTCCTGGTTGGCGAGACCAGGCTGCAGCGCTGTTGCCTGTGAAATCGCTTGCAAATGCGTGACCGAAGGGACGTGAAGCTTTGCATCTTTGCCCTTTTACACATCAAAAGCGCTGTCAAGGAAGTACTCCGTTTGCTACCTAATAACATATTTACCGTATCTCTACTTAACGATCAGCTGCTCTGGCTGATTTTGGTGATTCACAGAAAGGGAATACAGCGACCGCTGCGAGAGGGCACACATATTATTTAGAGGAATACAGTTCTTACACGTTGTTCTTAGTCCAGATGCTATAAATTGGACGCAAGCCACCATCTGAGGCCAAGCAGCAGGCATCGTCTTCCCTTTCGAGACGGATTTGTGCTCCGAGAAGCAACCAGGAGAGAACAGCCTTTGGTGATGGCTGGGACTTTGATGAGATATTTTTCCTCTGCTCTTGAGACACCTCTTGAGGAATTAGTGGTCTTGGATAGGATGTCCTGCAACCGGATTTCCTTCCCTTGCGATATGCGCAGGAAGGGAGATGCAAGTCCTCAAGCTGCCAGCGCTGAGACCACTTCAGCTCCGTCTCCTCCTTCTTCCTCAGTTTAAAACTAGTGAGAAACCGTCTAGGGCTGACTGGCTCGCTGCTCGTGCGTATTTGCTTTGCATTCGATTAAAACCTGGAGGCAAACAAGGGGCGTTAATGAATTCGCCCGTTTATGATGACAATATGTTTCAGAGCCCTCCAATTGATTTGCAGAGCAAGCTGATAAAAAGAGCAAACCTTGCATTATTTACAAGCCCAAGTCTAAATGTAGCTTTGGGATCAACAGAGCTTGTTTGCGCTTTAAAATCCAAATGAGGACCCCAGCAATCTCATCTCCGGGAGGCGAGAGGCCTGCGCAGGAGCCAGGCTCTCCCAGCTCCCCCCAAAAGATGTCATTGTTCAGGGTAAATCTGAAGAATTCAGTGTAATTGCTTTGGGCAGAAGATTTATTTCCCTGTGCTTTGCAGCAACGCATATTGGGGAAGACGGAGAGGAGCTTCAAAACCTTAACAAGAGACCCAAAAGGGCTGTGGTGGTCTCTCTTTTTTAACAGTCAGCTGAATCATCAACACCGCGGGGTTAATTATACAGAGTTCCTAATTAAAGACATTATTTACCTTTGAAAAGAGGGAGGCTGGGCTGCTCTATCCCTGGAGAATTTGCATGGCTCGCTCCTGTGGGATTTCCTGGAGGAACTGCGAAGGATGCTGAGTCTGGGTGGGAATCGCTCCGGCACTGAGCTCAGCTCGGAGTAGCTGCAAGACCGTGGGGTTTGGCTGGGATTTGGGCCCCAAAAAAAGAATTGAGAGAAAAGAGGATGAAAAATATCCTTTTTTCTCCCTGGAAGACAGGAATGCCACAGCCGCCTCCTTGCTCGCCTGAGATGTGAACAGAGTGGTGGCTTCTCCACCATCCCCTTGTTTTTGCAAAGCAAGAGCACATCCAAAGCTGTGACCAAAGGGGCTATTACAAAAGTAAGGCAAAGCCCTGATTTAAACCAGCTTGTTTAAATATTTTCCTGCTCCCTGTGGTTAGATTCCAGGCTTTTACTGTGTGATTACTTTAGCACGAGAAAGGCAATACTTAGGAGGGCAAGAAGAACGGCCCGATTCACTGGTGAGGGCACGTCCCCGCAGCAAACAGGGTGCTACAGTTTCCCCAGGAATGTTTTCGCCTCTTAAAATGTCCCATAGTAAACAAAAACAAGGAAGGATTGCCACGGAGCAGGGAGATCATTTAGCGAGGCTCCAAGCTGCATATTTGCAGGACGCTGCTTGGGCAAGCTGCATTTGGAAAACATTCCCCGTTGGCCACGAGCAGATGAGCGTGTTTGCAGATAATGGCCCGGAGAGGTGATGTCCCCAAGCCCTGTCACCGTGCAGGGACAATAAACAGCTCCCAGCATGCCCAGGAAATATGGGCTGGGGCTGCACTCTCTCCTATGGCCAGCTCAAGCTTTACAGGCTAATTGATTAATTTTTATTAATTGCTTCCCGAAAAAAAAAAAATGCATGCTGGAGGAAGAAGGCCCTGCACTCTCATGCACCAGGACCGTGTATGCATGAAACAGTTAAAAAAATGCAAAGTTTGTGTCAGAGAGCAGAGACTGGAGGGACTGACCCATCCTGTCCGTCTCTCCAGCACGGCTCCTTCCCCTGTTTTGCTGGAGAAAACCCGGAACATCCTGCAGGGACCAGGCGCGGGACCTGTGTGTTTTGCAAAAACTGGTTTTAAGGATGCGTGGCGGCAGCTGGTGGCAACACACGCTATTTCAGAGCAGCGATAAACAAGGGTGCCCCAAATAACTCCGTTCTTGATGGCAAGGGGTATTTTTAACTGGCAACAAGACACAAAATTAACACAGAGAGCTGGGAAAAAAAATAATAAGAAAAAAGAGAAACAATCAGCTGCTTTGTGACAAGGAAGACCCGTCTTTCCCGCAGACCCCTGGTGACTCCCTAAGTGCCAGGCAGGGGGACTGGGGCACTGGGGACCACCGGGCACCACAGAGCCGGACACGGGGTCCCCCTGCGCCATGGAGGTCGGGCCACGCACAGCCCAACACCGGGCAAGGAGCTGCCACTCGGATGGCTCCCATTTGTCCGAGATGGCTCGGAGGGGCTTCCAGCTGGGATAACAGCCTTAATGGCTCCGGCGTGATGTGTATTGGCGCCAGTGTGAAGGTGGTGGCAGCTGGCTCTGTCCTTAGCAAGGGGCTGGGACAAGTGGGGGTGAGGAGGGGACGTGCAGCGCGTGGGGACAGTTGGGGACGATGCTCAGACCAGGAGCCAAGCAAAGCGTAGATATGCCGGGTGGGTGGGAGACCCGGGTGCAACCCCCGGTACGTGCACATATACAGGAATATTAGGAATCACTGGCCACTTTCTGGAGCCTCTTTGCTGTGCAGGGGTCACCCGGGAGCACAAGCGGGAGCGAGGACGTGTGGCCACCAGCTGCGGGCTGGGGACAGCTTGGGCCCCAGCAGCACCTAAACCCCCCTGGTTTTGGAAGAGCTTCCTGTGTCTGTGACAGCTCTTGTCCATGCACAAGATGGACGGGCGAACACCAGGCTGCAAACCCGGGCTGTAGAAAACCAGGTTAGAAACACGGCGCTTTGGGGCACGCCAGATGGGAAAGGCCAGATGGGAAATTCACGCCGACTGAAGCGCTCGCGCTCGTGTCGGTGCTTTCCCGGGTCTCTGCTCACTCTCCCTCACTGGAATGGGGAGGGTCCGAGGGGTCTTCTCCCTGCCAAAGCTCAGCTTGGCATTTGGGCAGGCTCCTTTTCTTTTGCTGTTACTCAGCTGTCCCTGCCAAGGCATCTCCATGGCAAGCAGCAAGCCTGAAAGCTCAAAATAAAGCAGGAAAGCTCAAAATAAAGCAGGAAAGCTCAAAATAAACCCAAATCTTTAAAAGCCAGGACTAGGTCCAATGTTTCCTCCTCGTGGCTAGGATCCTTCTGCTCCAGAGAAGCCCATTCCCCTCAGAGGCACCGCTCGTGGGTCAACGCAGGACTCGGTGTAACAGCGGCCAGTCTGGTCCTGAGGGTTTTTTTGGCCTTAATCTGTTGTTATTCTGTGTTTATTCTGTGTTTCTATTATGCTCCTTAGATTCTTCACCCAGGATCAGAGCATCTGGGGGTGATGCCAGTGATAACAAGATCTCTGCTTGTGCGAGCCCTCTTGGAGGAAGACTCTGGCGAAGGGCTTAGGATCATGCAACGGCTCCACACCGGGATGCGGGACAGGGCCCCGGTGTCCCCGTCTCCCCTCTCCGTCCCCACGCTCTGACTCAGCCTGTTTCCCCCCGCCTGCTCCTCCGGGATGAGTAATCCAGCCGTGCTAACCTTTAACGAGCGCGAGACACTGTCACTGCGCTGTGTTTAAATATAGAGCTGTGTTTTATTAGCGGAGCCCAAGGCGGAGGTGAAGTGCTGCTGTAAGAAACGCGGAGGTGCCAGCGGAGGTTGAGAGGAGACCTCCCCCCCAAATAAATCCAGTCGCTATAGCAGCATCTGCACCTGAGGAGGAGGGAGCCCTTCCTTACACAAATCCCTATCACTTTGCTGAACTTGGAACAACTTCCAGTGCATCTTATTGGGTCCAGCTCCTGAAAGCTGCTGTGGCAGTGGGGAGCAAATAGCCATCCTGGGCACGGAGACCCAGCTCCTGGGATTCAAGATCCGGGGTGTTGGAGACCCAGGCGGATCCATCCCCGCGGATGGGGGAACGTCACGCCAAGCCCTTTCGCCTTGCACATAAAACATCCGCAGCGCGTAGGCCACGCGCCGCCAATGCGCGCGGCTCGGGGAGGCTGGCGAAGGAGAGAGACAAGTAATTTATGTTGAGAAGTCTCCCCCGCCCCTGCAAATTACAAAGTGTTATTGTCATTATAGAATTACGATTATGTCTGCTAGGTCGAGATCCCAGCTGCTGTTTGCTCTGTGCAAGACCATATTCCCCGTAATGGGCTTCTTGCCTCTTCCCCATCTGCAGGCAAAAGCAACGCGAAGTCACGCGGCCGAGGGATGGAGAGGGCGGTGCGGCCGCCTGGAGCGGGGATGGCTCCCGGAGGCCGGGATGAAAGGAGCCCTTGTCGCTCCCGGCTAGCGGGACTCACCACGTGTCGCCTTCGAGCGCATTCGCTCCCCTTTGAGTTTTGTCTGGGGCCCTGGGGCTAGTGCCCGGCTCTGAGCCGACCAGCGTGGGGACAGTCCTTGAAGTCATGGGGTTTCCATAAGCCTGTGGTCAGTCACATCCGGGCAAAGCCAAGGCTCCATCACGGTTCTTCCTTGTGCAAAGCACCCAGGAAGATGCTAGTGGAGAAGAAGGGGGTGAAGCTGCTGGTGTAGCAGCTTCCAGAAGCCCAAAGGCTCGTTTGCGGTGCTGAAGACGCTCGGCATTTCTCTGCTTTGCTGTAGGATTTCATTGTGGCTCCTTTATCTCGAGCGATCACTTCTCTCCGCCTGGGTATTCAAGTAGATGCTGCTCTTGATTTAAAGACTTGAAGCAATGGCGAATTCATCACAGTCCTAGGAAAGTCCTCCCAAACGTTGGGTAAATCTTTTCAGAGTAGGAAGTGGAGCCTTGCTTCTAGTATCCCTCCAGCGTAGGGTCTGGCTACTCACTGCTGCCTGCTGAGAGAGCTGCCCTAATTCCCCATTTATTGGTCTCGACTGCGATTCACAGCAGCGGTGCCAAGGCAGGAGCTCATCACTGTGCTCTGATGGGTGGCTCCAGCAGACAGGGTTAAAATTCGAGCACATAAAGTTGCCTGAAGCATTTATTAGCTTAAAAAATGCACTTTCAGCACAAATAAAAGTGCCAAAACAGTTCAGAGAGGTTGAGTGGTTTTGTTTTTGGACATACCTGCAGGCTTTTGCTTTTCTCTGATTAATGACAATCTGGAAGCAAAGGCCAGGAGTCAGCGACCTGGAGGATGGGGAGTCCCTTTCATCCATCAGCTCATCCTTTCAGGAAGATCCTTTGCCCAGATCTCATCTCCTTTCCTACCCAGGGATTTTGGCCTCTCTCCACCTTCAAGGATGCTGCTCAAACCAGGAGGTTAGTGCAAGTCCTCCCTGCATGCAGTGGAGATTCTGCAAAAGTGAAACAGGATCAGGATAACAGGCTAAAAAAAAAAAAGAAAAGAAAAGAAGATCCTTGTTTTTTTCCTTGCTGAGAGAGAGGAATTGCAGTGATCAGCTCATGCCTTGCTGCCTGTGGCTTCCAGATGTGCAGCACTGCCAGCTGTTGCACAGCTGATTTCTATTTTCTCCAAAGTCTTGTGGATTGATCGGATTTTTAAATGCAAATCTTTTATTTTTCACATGTGCTTAACAGCTTCAAAACATGAACCCCAAAGTTTCCCAAATCCGGTGTCAAACAAAAGGTAGAGGCTGCTTTCTGGACTGTCCTCATTTTTCAGTGTCAACCTCAAGATTTTGGGGGCCTGGCTGAACAATTGCAGTTGGCCAGACTGGATGTGGAGGCCCATTGCCCCCATGCTAAATCTCCAACCTCAGTTATGTGCCATTTGCATGAAAGCAAAAGCCACTTTGTCCCTCAGATTTCCCGACGGTTGTGCCGTTTTTGCTTGTCTTTGTTAATGGGTTGCATATTTTAAGGACAAACCACTGCATTTGAAATGTTCTTAATTACCCCAAGTCATTCATCAGCACCCAGTACCGTCCCGCCTCGTCAAAGAGGGTACATGGAAAAAAACAGGGGTTTCCAAAATGCAGCTGGATGTCTCCAACCCAAAGAAGGGGCTATGCATGTGTCCATATGATCCCCCTGTGCCCAAAAAGCCCAGGCTTCATGCATGTCTGTGGACATGCAGCAGGTCCTAGAGAAAGGCTGTCCCCTTGCTGCAACCGTCCCTTGCTTTTGGGGAAGTCACTTAGCACTAAGGGATGCCAGCAGCAAAGCCCGGCTTGGCGGCTGATGCTCCAGCGATGGTTTGTTCCCTGGAGATGCGTGTCTTGGGCTTTTCCTCATGGTGCCTCCATGGTGGTCTGCTTGGCTCCTTCAGCAGGAGGAAGAGGAGGGCTGTTATGGAGCTTTTGCTCTTCTCTGTATTCGATAGCATCCACACGTACTCCCTGGGCTTCCTAACCTGTAGCTCCCCTCTTTGGCAGTATCTCTCTCCACGCTGCTGTCTGGGCTGTCCCCTCATCTGGGTCTCCCATCTCACTCTTGGAAGAGACGTCCTAATGTCCTACATCTCTTATAGCTTTAATTTATCCACCTCTCACTGTGCAAGACACAGGAGCAACGTTAACCACACGCAGGCATCTCTATTTATGGACCAGCTTGGGAACTCCATGGCTTCTGGATGTTGCTGAGTGGTTTTGCAAGCAGAATAAATATCAACCCTCTAGGGTTCTTGCTGATAGCTTTATTTTAGGCATTTTCCCCTAGGGAGAAATGTTGAACGTATCCTTTAATTCTTTGCTGATACGTGTTCCCTGTGAAAAATGTTCCTCAACTGAGTCATGGAGAAAAGAAATATGTCTAGTTGCGGAGTTACTTCTCACCGCTTGGGATTTATGTCACGGACAACGTCATTCCATCAGGATGTCGATGTTGTGGGCACCTCGCCAGTGGGAAAGGGAGTTACTTTTATCCTGTTGTGCGCACGCAGAATAGGTATTTTTGTAATATATCCAGTGCCAGTGCCTCACTGGAGTTTTTTCATTTATGTGGTAGGAGGAATCTCATTAACACAAACTTCAGAGGAATCCAGCACTGCCAGCCTGAAGACAAATGCAGCAGTGTTGTCGTCATTTATCAAACAGTGAATGACCTTTGCTATCCATTAGGATGAAATGAAAAGCTTTGGGCTTTAACTTTGTTAAAGTGCACGTGGCTGTCTTTTTAGATCTCCAAGTTGGTGCATTGCTGAGATTAATCAAATTGTGCATTTTGCTAGTGCTTAAACAGTGCTGTTATATAATTCAGTCTCTGCATGTTTTCAAGACAGTGGGCAGAAGAATTACATTGGAGCCCAGCTGCAAAATAAACCTGATGTGGTCAATAGCTCAGGAGCCAAGGGCCAGCCTAATGTTTTTAGACTGTATCACTTGCAGTCAAGTTACTTTGGTCAGAATTGGTCAAAAAATGTATATTCTGTATACAGAAATGTATATCCTTGGGAGAACTTAACTGAAGAAGGTGGGTGCCTCCTTGGACTGCTATAAACCTCATCCTGGGAAGAGGGTGCAGGGAAGGGAGTTTTCCTTGCACATGGTTCCCTCCGTGTTGTCCATACCTGGTCTCTGCCAGCATCATCCGTGAGCACGGATCTGGCTGTTCCCTGTGCAAACACCTCACAAATCCTCATCAGCTCCTTGGCCTCCATGCTGGCTCCTGGAGGGTCTCTCACTTGCAGTTCCTCTCCCTTTCTCCCCACAATTTTTTTTCAACTTTTTTATGACACAGGGAAGGCACAAAAAAGATGCCATCCTGCTGCTTATGTGGGATGAGCACTCAAGATTGTCCATGGCCTGGACAACTACTGGTGCCCTCACGTCCACTCTGAGCTTATTTTTCAGCATAATCTCTCCAGCATCTCTGTTTTCCTATCAATCCTTAAGGTGAGGACACTCTCCTGCTGACCAAAACCAAGTTGCTGCCTGAAAAGTTCTTGTTAAATTAGGCACCAACAGTGAGGAACTGATATATTTGCTCTTGTCTTCAGCCAGGAGCTGCACTGGCTTCTGCATCCCCAGGTTTTTACCTGCTCCCTATGAAGTCAGTTCCTTCCATGTAGCTGAGTTCTGCTTCCCACTGACTTCAGCAAAGAGAAAACAACCTTTCGTCAAATGAAATGAACACAGAACAGTCATACAGCTGTGGGCATAGGGTCCAGTGAAATCAATCTGATGTTTCATCTTATGGGCTTCTCCATATGGTGAAATGGAAGAATTACAGCTAGTTCTATAGTGGGAAAAACTGGAATATTTATAGGTTGCAACCCAAGCTGCAGCTAGTGCAATGCAAGTCTGTGCAAATGCTTTATGTAAGACTAAAAAGATCTTTTTCTTTTTAAAGCATTTGTTTATTTACAAGCATAAACCAAGTCTAGTTAGAGCATATGATACAAGAAAGACTTTCCTTGGGATAACGGCAGCGGGGATATACTGTTGCAGCACTTTCTGTTCCAGAGTGCATAGATCAGCCTGCAGATCAGCTAATAATACTTTCGCATATGGACAAGCCCAGAAGCAAACAGATACATAACTGTGGCATTACTGCACATCCAGGGAGAAGCAATGACCACGAGAAGCACCAGCTGGTCTAACAAGACTGGGACAAAGAGCTACTGATACCCCAATCAATCCATGGAAATCCCAATCAATGGAAATCAATCCATTAACGAACAGGTCTCTGCTTCTCCTCCTGGAGCGACTGTCAGCATCTGCATGAGACAGGATCTGAGAATGAAGGACTGAAAACTCATCCTTGTCCGAGGCGGCACTTTGCAAAGCCTCTCTTCATCCGATATTACACGAACTTTCAGTCTCCTGGTGACATCAGTGCACATTGCTGCTAGATGTGGACTCCATCCTTGATCTTTGTAATGCTAAATACCGTGGGCATTGGCATGTGGGTTGTGGTTGAGGGATAGGCTTTTATTTCTGGGTGTTTATAATAAGCAGGTTTGGCTCGCTTGTTTACAAATTCATGTGCAAAAGACATTCCAAATGTGGACTGTGGATACCTGTAGGAGCTGAGTTGTATCAGACCTGGCCTCTTTCTGAAGCCTGGAGCTTCCTGGGGAATGGCTCCGCTCTCAAACACGGGGCAAGAAGGCTTGGATGGAGGAAAAAGTGACTAAACATTGACTCAGAAGAAACAGAGATCCCATTTAGATGTAAATGGAAAGGGGTGGGGGGCAGAGAAGAAGGAAGGAAAGAGAAATACATAAAATGAGACTCTACAAGCAAAATTATTGCATTGTTGAATCCTTTTCCAGACTTCCCTTGGTGAGTTATCAGTGACACTGCGCATATTTGTGCAGGCGAATACCTGCGAGGCACAAATACATTCTCTGGTAGCAAATAATTCCCTTTCCTGATAACATCTGCAGTTGGGCTGGGCTGCAGTGTGTGAGTGCAACGGGAGGGATTTTGCTGCGAAGGCAGGCGGAAGACAGCGTGCTGTCTGTCAGCCAGCTCAAATCCATGCAAAAGCAGGATTTGCACCCAGAAGGGAAGGTTTTCAAAGGCACAAAGGTTTTCCTGTGGGAGCTGGACACATCACTGGATGGGACCTTCTAGCACCTGCCCTGATCCCATGTGCACGATCTACACTCATGCAGCGACGACGATAACCAGGAGGCGATGGGAGCGCTTCAGTTTGCAGCAGAATCCTGCGTTGGTATGAAATCCTGATGCAATGAAGGTTTGCACGGGGTTAGGGCAAGGGAGGAGACACAGGATGGGGAAACTTGTTCTCTCATCTTGTCTGCAAGCTGTTTTGTGTATCTGGGCTGCTCTGTTTTATGGATTTGGGTTCCTCTCTTTTCCAGCACTTAGAGAGGATGTTTTGGTCAGGCCTTGGTGCCCTCAGAGCCATGTGTGGACACCAGCCTTTCTCCCCATCCTTAGAGTAACATCAGCTTTGCTGCGCGAGTGTCGTCCAGTCCAGCCCACCGCCTCCATTGCTCTTGCTCATTATTTGCTAGAAGTCTTTATTGATAATTAAACGAACAAGTTTCTTTGCAGGTTTTGCAGAGGACCTTTGCAGAGGTCTTTGCAGGTACAGACCTCAGCACTGGGCTGTTTTTAACCTTGTAAATTAGAGCAATGGGAAGATCCGAACAGGGAAACCTGTGGATTTAATGGACTATAAGTTTTTTTACACCAGTAGTGCAAGACTGTACCTGGGTGTGAAGCATTAACACTTCAGCTTCTGCCAGAGAGGGTCAGCTAGACCTCTCTGCACAAATGTTTTTTATTTAAATACAATGAAGCTGCACAGTCCAACCTAGACGACCCTAGGAACCTTCCTGTCCTGGAAATATGGTCTATCCATCAGTGCTCAGTCTGCCTGCCTTACATTGCTGGCAGTTTTCACCCATTTGCAGCTTCAAGGATACAACGAGTTGGAGGAGCTCAGATCTGCAGAGGTGACTGCTGCAAGCACCGGCCTTGACCGTCCTCCAGGCCACCAGAATGAGCATTCAGGACATCTCAAATTCGGCTAAAGTGAGTAATAGACATCGGTTCTGATAGTTTTTTTTTTCTCTCTCTCTTACTCTGGTGTCACTAACGGTAAGTGGCCAAGACAAAGTGAAGTGCTTTGAGAGAAGGGTAAGTGTGTGCTTTTCAAGGTCAACGGTGTTTTCAGCACCGGTGGGATAATAAAACACAAAAGAACAAAAATCAAATCTCCATTAGAAAGCCCCGAGCCCACATTGCAAAATTCCTGTCTTGAATTTCCCCACAGATGAAGAACATGTTATCCCCGAGACACAACCCAGAGCTGCAGCTGCAAACTGAAGGTGTTCCAGGGTCTGTGCAGGGGCAAGAGGTGATTTTCCTTCTTTTTTCTTTTTTCTTTTTTTAATGGGTGACTTGGCAGGCTGGGATTTGGAAGCTTTCCCGGCTTTTGCAAATAAACGCATGAGTCCGTCTGGGGAGCATTTGGAGAGGAATCCCAGGAACGTGGGAGCTTTCTCCACGGAGCTGCTCTGGAGTTTCTCCTCCTGCTGCCTTTGGCCTCTCTGGGGACGATGCGCGTCCTGTACCGCGCTGCCTGCTTGAAGCGAAGCAGAAGCGCGGGGAAGCGGCTGTGCTCGAAACGGGCCCAGAAGGCAGGACTGAACCCAGAACGGCCCCTGAACAGCCCGTGCTCACCGGCAGCCTTTGCAGAGCTGCTCATTCCCGCACCTCCCCTGGGTCCCCGACTTCCCAAGCCACACAGGCCAGTGTGACCCCACATCGATGGGAAAACACAGACCAGCACCGGTTGGGATGTGGCTGCTTGTGCAGTGTAAATTTTCCCAACGAAATCCAGAATCCTGGTTTTTTCCATGCTCACTGGACTGAGAAATCTGGCAGAGAGGCTTCAGGGGCCTGATCTGGAGAGGTGCTGAGTTACCTGAGCTTCCCTCTGAGCTTCCCTGCAGTTCTGAGCTGGCAGCATCGTGGGAAATAGAGTTTCTTTTTTTTTTTTTTCCCCCAGGAGGAAATTTTGAACATTTTCCCTAATTGTCAGAACCTTAATTGCTTACGTCGGAACGTGCCGCATGTCCGGTATGAGAAATTACATGGAGTCAAAACAGGAATAAACATCCACCTGTCTGTCTGTCTGACTGTCTATCTATCTATCTATCTACCTATCTATCCATCCATCCATCCATTCATTTATCTAGAACCAGGGTAGTAGGACCCCATCTTTCCCCTGGTCAGCCCATAAGATTTCGTCCCTACTTTCTTATTAGCCAGAGGTGGATTTCTAAGGTTTTTTTTTGCTTCCATTAAAAAAAAAAAAAACAAAAAAAAAAAAAACAAACAAACAAACAAAAAAAACCCTATGACTGGCTTTCATGGTTTGATACCAGTATCTGAAATGGTGGGGCTTGATACCGGCGTCCTTAGCTCCAGAAGGCGGATGGCTGTTTTATGTGCAAGTGGTTTCCTGCTCTCCCCACTCCTGCCATAATGAATTTTCTGTTGCTTCGGTTGGATGTATGCGATATATATGATGGCTACTGCTTCCCTTAGCAATGAATCCATGTTGATTTTCTTTCGGTGCAAAGGCTTTTTTCATTCATCTTACGTCTCTTAATGGCAACAGCAGGTATATGCGAGCTCTTTCTGTAAAAAAAAAAAAAAAGGCTCAGGGTCTTTGTGGCTTCTTCTAGTGTTTTCATACAGAATTTTCCCTAATTTAATGGCACTAGTAAATCTCAGCAATGCGTCTCCTAACAGCCCCTTTTCTCTGCAGCAGAAGGCTGAGGATTTGTCAACCTCTTCCAGGAGAAGGCTGCTCTTTCTTTAGCGAGATGAGGGATGAGGCATCTTCGCCTCCTAACGACGGCAGCGCGAGCCCGGAGCAATCGGGATTGCGTTTCTCCGTCGTTATCCCATTGTGGGGAAAGGCGGCTTGGGCCATCCGTCTGCGGCAGAGCCCGTAACGGTGACAACGCGGAGGGTCCGTAACGGTGACAACGCGGTGGCTGGCTTGGCCGATGTGCCGTCCCTGCATCTCTCCACAGCATCACGGCCCCTATGTTATCCTTCCCTGGAGCTTCTCCATCTTTCCAGGCCCTTTGGAGGCAGGATGATGGGAATCTGAGGCAGGGGGAACTGCAGTGCCATGCAATGGTGTGCACTTCTTTCCCTTCCCTTGGAGCCTGGCTGGGCTCCTTTCCCACTGCTTCCTGCCAAAGCAAGGCTTTTCGGGAGGAATCACGGATGTTCTTAGAAGAACCCAGGTCCACAGAGCAGACAGACACGCTTGGAGCACAGAAGCCTTTTTGCACATTTTATTTGTCTTTTAGACTTACCTTGATCTCTGAGCCAACGTTTTACAAGAAAGGGCTGTGGTGAGTGTGAAATCTCAGGTTGTCTTTCCTGAATGGTAATAGCTCAATTAGAGCCAGTCATTAGCTAGATATGGCTAAGGTCATCTTCTCTTAGGTACATCCCTTGGATGTTTTCCTGCTGGGTCCTTCTATAACTTTTTGCAGTGGGCTTAACATTTTTACCTGAGAAATTGCAAACTCCCCAGCCAAGGTGCCCCGGTGGTAACCCTTCCCCAACCACAAAAACAGAGAATTTCTTAAATTTTGGCTTCTCTTGGAGTTAGCAGCTGCTCCGGGAAGCACCTTCCTCCTATCTCCTCATACCTTTATAACTCTCTGAAATTCTTTGTGGGAAGCTCCAGGTTTATCCCAGGGCAGATAGCGGCAGGGAGGCTGTTCAGCCCATCCGCCACAGGTTTAGCCCCTGAGGTCTCCTCTTACCCTTCCTTCTCGGGTGGTCCCAGGGATTCTTTGGGACTTTCAGTTCCTGCTATCTTTTCTATATGTGTTTTTATGCCTTTGACAAACGGCTCTGCAAAATCTTCATCCCTCACCTTATTGTGGGTTAATATTTCATTCGCCAGCATTGGGGCGATGCTCTGGTTTCCTTGTGTGAATGTTGCTTTTGGATGGCTATAGTTTTTATTCCTAACAGCCTCCTCCATCCACTCTCTCCCATTATTTCGGACACCGTGTCCGTGGAAGCAAAGCTGATGGGAAAGCCCAACGTTTTGGGGGGAGAAATGGGTAAAACTGGAGGAGGAAGCAGCCAGCAGGTTGTTTTTCACGGCGCTTGCCAGGCTGTATTTGTTTTCCCCGACAGTGACTTACGGGCTGGCTTTGCTTTCGGTTCTATTCGGGCAATAAAGAAGATAAATCTGCAATAACTCAGTGCTCCGTCTTTACTAAAACCTTGTCTTCTGTGCACAACCCTGGGGAGGATCTCCCCTGCGCAGCCTGGTGAGGCTGCTTGGCTTTTTCCATGTCACCCCTCCGCCACGAGCAGCAGCAAAATAATGCGCTGGGGAAAATTAATGGCCAAAAACCGCTATTTTGGTCAAAGGGGAAGGTTTGAGTGTCTACGGGAAGCAGAGCGGCAGAGGCTCCGCATCGTCCAGGCCTGGGAAAGGTGGAAGAGGAGCCTCCAGGGCCGACCAGTGCAGGGAGTGGGGCTGGGACCCCTCCGGGTCCCCAGAGCCTGCCCGGAGCCGCCACCAGGCCCCGCCCCTTGCCCCGCCCCTTGCCCCGCCCCTTTAAGAGCGGCCGCGTCCCCTTTACTCTATGTTTACATAACAGAGCCGGGCAGTACCACTCGCGGCCGGCGGTGGGGGGAAAGGGGGCGGAGCCACGCGGACAAGCCCCGCCCCTCACCCCCTCGTCCGCTGCTTGAATGGGAGCGCGGTGTGGGGGGGGGGTGAGTGCACAGCGCGGCCGTGCTCCTCACCCCCCCGCGGTGAGGCGAGTTGGTTGGCGCCGGTGTCGCCCCGCCCCCCCGCGGGGGTAGTGGCCGTTGCGGGGCAGCCGCGCGCAGTGCGGGGCGCAGCGCGGAGCCCGCTCGCGTCTCGCCCCCCGCGGCCGCGGTGCCGGTAGCGCCGGCAGCAGTAGCGGGTCCCTGCACGGCGGCCCCATGTTCTCCCCCAGCCAGGAGGAGCACTGCGCGCCCAACAAGGAGCCCGTCAAGTACGGGGAGCTCGTGGTGCTGGGGTGAGCGCTGCGCGGGGGCCGCGGGGGAGGCAGCGGCACCTCTTCCCTTCTCCTCTCCTTCCTTTCCCCTTTTCCTTCCCTTCCTTTTTCCTTCCTTTCCCCTTCTCTTCCCCTTTTCCTTTCCCCTTCCTTCCCCGTCCCTTCCCCCGCGGCGGTGCTCCGGGGCGCTTTGTCTCCCCGCTGGGCGAAGGAGGCGGGGGGGGGCCGCGACGCTTCCCGCCTCCCCTCTCGCGCGCCGCGCGGCCGTTAGGACCGTTGGGACCGTTGGAGCGCGCGCGTCTCCGCGTCCGCCGCGAGTAACTTTTCCCCGCGGGAAAGGAGGCGAGAGCGGCTCCTGTCGGGAAACTCCGTGCGGGGACGGTGCGGGGGACAGCGCGGCCGCCGGAGCTCCGGGAGGCGCCGTTCGTCCTCCCTGCGGGGGACGTGACTTTGGAACGAGGAGGAAACCCGGGAGCAGCAGCAGCAGCAGGAGAAGCGGGGTGGGGGGGGACACGGAGCGCTTATATTGGGATTCGTCGTGGAAATGTTTATTTTCTCAGCTTGATAGGGATCTTAAAGTAATCCTCTTGGAATTATGTGCTTGCCCTGCTGTTAAAGCTCGAAGCCTCTCTGCTCAGCGCCCTAGAAGCAGATGAGGGAGAAGCATCTAAGCCCTGCTTGCTGCGAACACTTGTGAACCTTCTAAGAGATGTTTAATTTTGATAGCTTAATATCTAGAAGCATATGGTTAATGGAATAATTTTTAGTAATAAATAGATTTCCAGCCAGCCGTGAAGCAGAACAGTTAAAGTCTTGCTGCATTATTAAAACCTCCCCTAGAATCTGTTACATATTTGCTGGAAGGTCGTAGAAAACCCTCTTCTTGTTTCTTAGTGGTTTTTTTGTCAAGTCATTTTGTAAAGAACCGCGTTCACCTCTGCAATATGACTGCTTGGCCAGGAGCAAATAAAAATAGCAGTCCAGGCTGGGTAGTGATGGTGTGTGTTTGTTTTTTTTTTGTTTGTTTTTTTTTTGGCTTTTCTTTTTCCCTTAAGAGATGTTGAACGTTGCTTGTCATGAGACTATGTCAAGGTACAGTTAGCATGGAGTAAAATGCAGCTATTCCTGTGAATGTGGTATAGCTGGTACTTGAATCAAGTTACTTGACTTGGATTTAAGTCCCCTAAAGGGAATATCCATATCAAGCCACATTTAATAAAGGAATGTTCTTACTGTTCCAATTGTGAAAATGGAGGGTAGCCTCTGTTCTGCGACGCTCTGTCTCCAACAATAAAGTCATAGTATAATGTTGAATCTTTAATTAAATTAGAGTGCTTAAATTGATGTTGTGCTGCAGAGGCTTTCTGTGCACAGCTGGAAGCATTTTCCTTTCTGTTGGAAGTACTATTTTTAGCAGCAATTGGAAGTACAGAAGCAGGAAATGTTTTGGCTGTGATCTTTACCACAGCAAAGTCTGATAGGCTTTTCCTTAAATACTGATATGCATTGATCTTGCCTTATAGGTTCTGGCAAAGGTCTTGATCTTCACTGTTGCGTGTTGAAACATGCTGATAAAATTTAAATAAACTCTGTGTGACTGGATTTAGCTCTTGAATATTATCCATGCTGCAAAACTACTGAGATTGTTATGTCCTCTGGGTGTTATATACATATAAAAGAGGGCAAACAAATCCTCTTTGCAGTACAGTTGCCAATAAGCCTGTGAACTGGCAGCTGTATCTTTGGCTAGTAGATTTCTGTGTAGGCTTTCTGAATTACTCTGAGGTACAATAAGGCCATAAAAGTTGACAGAAAAATAATATAGTTGGTAGATCTAATGTAGAAATAGGAAAGCCTGGTAGGAGAAAGCCAGAGACTGCAGTTACTTCAGTAGTTACTCCTTTCCCTCCTTCTGGACCAGAAACTGGGGGTTTAAGATCAGTTTGACATTTTAGGAATTGATTACCCACATTTCCTATTGGAGATGTCTGTTATAGTGACTCTTAGCTTTTTTCCTTTTTTCCTC
>VZSV01000060.1:831940-844885 GCA_013398735.1 Nothocercus julius | reverse complement strand
TTTTTTTTTTTTTTTTTTTTTTTTGTGAATCAACACTTGTGGCTAGGAGCTCTTGGAACAGCTTAAGCATCTGTTTTGTTTTCTTTTAAAATAAGGGGGGGGTGCAGAAAAACTTCTGAAACTTCCTATTACCTTTTAAAATTAAAATCTCAATCTGGAGTTCAATTTAAATAAAAACATGTAAACCTGCTCCTCTCTCCGAAGTGAAACTGAGACTCTGAACTGCCAGAGCCAAGTGTCACAGCCCTTGTTAAAATTGCTTAAAACTGACACAAGGACCTCACAGCTAGATTTTAAAGTTAATGAAATGCTCTGTGTAGTTTAACAAAGAAAGTATTGACATCACTGAAAAATTTCAAAGACCTTTACATAGAGTTGGTGCAAATGATATGCAAGCTGACTAACATACCTGACAAACTGCTGGAAATCCTATTTTTAAGATGACAAAAGTTTCCCTCAGTCTCTTGCTCTCACTGCATCTGGGCAGTGCTGGAGTTGTTCTGTACCTAACCCTTAAACCAAGGGGAAAGGGTTCCTATGCCAGTAGCTAGTTCTTCAGCAAGAATGTGTTTGTATTTGGTCTTGCTGTCATTGTCCATGCTTGTCCTTGTGTTAATGTAATGGAAGGATAAAGCTTTCCATGTATGATGTCCATCACTGCTGCAAATACATGATGGGGCTACTGGGAACAGGTTATCAGAAATACATTTTCTGTAAGTGGCAGTTCAAGATTTTGTTGATGCTTAGGTTTACATAGTCAATGTTGTAGTAAATAAAAACATTTTACACGAATCAAGTCAGACAGGTCAAAATGGGTGGTAAAGAAGAGATTGGTTGATTGTGAATGGCTCCCATTGTGTCCACTGCTCAGAAAAGTCTATGCATTTCCTGATTAAAGTAGGAAAACTAATACAGCTTTTAAAACATATTTGAAGTCTCTTCAAAGCACGAGAGTGCTCTGTGTTCCTTGGAGTGCGAGGCTGGAGGGAGTTGCAAGTGCGATGCTGAATACTCCAGCAAGAATCTGAACGGGGTGGGACAGCGTTATTAAACTCTTTGTCAGGGTCCCTTGTGTGACTCACTGAATGTATTATATAATGCAGAGCAGCTGATGGTGAGAACTGTGATGGGAAAGCAACTGAAGCACTGTCCTATCCCCTCCTACCCCCAGCTCCAACCTGGCTGTAATGTTGTGCCCTTCTGGCCTTGGGTTTGTCTGCGTGTGGATGGATTTCACTGAAGATGGTGGTTAAGGGTCAGTTCAGTCCCCCTTTTCTTTTGGGGCTTAGTGAATGTGAACACATAACTTGAACCCCAAATGTATCTGTGTAGGCTCTTCTGATATTTAATGAAATTGCTGGATGGTTCTACCTTCTCAGAAAAGTTGCTTGGTTAAAATTGGCTGTGACAGTAGAAAAAAATTTGGCCAACTTTATTTAACTAGACAAAAATAAGGGCTGTTACTCAGTGTTATTAGGGTGGGCTCTGAAGTCACTATCAGCACTATCTATACGTTTTCCAGAGTCAACCATTAAAAATAAGTAAATCTGTTAAATTACAGGCTACAATGCTCAAAGGGGCAGCTATTGTTATTTGGGCTTTGTCTCATGCAGACTATTGAACATCGTTGAATAAACAGGCTGAAGTTCTGCTTGAGTTTAACTTTTGTGGGTGGGGGATATCTTGAGTCTGGGTTTATAGTGGTAAATCCTACTATAACTTTTGGGCAGTTATTCTGATTGATAGACCGTGATATACCTTGATCAGATTTAGATTTGAAAGATGTCTTTTCATGTTAATCTGAAGGGATCTGTCTTTTGAACTTGTATTTCTCATATGGGCTTTTTCTGACTGATCAAAATCTCTTTAACTTACCAAGGAAAAGTACTGGTTATGTTTCTTAAGTGTTTCTTCCTTTCAAACATTTTTCCAGTCCTTACATTGTTCAGCTTTATTTGAAATCCTTTTGTTAATCTTCAGAGTTGCCCAGCAAGACTAATTTTTTGTAATGTTTTCAAATATAGAAACAATATAGTCTGTCTTTGTTTCCCTTTATGTGCTAAAGGGGCATGGTTATCAGGGGCTGTCCTGTTTCACCTACATAGATTTGCTGTTCGATATCAAACTTTTGTGTAAAGCCTTGTGTAAGGCTTCTGCCAGTTTCTGTACTTAGATGAGTTATTGAGGCTGCTTTTAAACCTTATTTTGCAATATACTTTAAGCTTCATTTAAAGGAGTATCTATAGCAAATACTAATAATGGTAACCTCCCCAGTTAAATATCTTAATGTCATTCTTCCCTCTAAAAAGTGTTTGCTTTAACAGTAATACTTGGTATCTGCTGCTCTACAGAAACAGTGTTTTTTTAATATTGAGAATTGCTTCTTGGAGACCTTTAAGTGTCAGTGCTTATTTTATGAAACAACTTACATGCTACATATTGAGAATAAGTGATCAGTTTAACTTCAGAGCTTACAAGTAGATTAATCAAGCAGCAGCAATAATGTGCCTGAATAGAACATTGATTCTGTTGTAAAAATATTGGAAAGGATACTGGAAATAGTCACATATGAGAAAGATTTTTTTTTTTTTTTTTTAATGAAAACTTTTGTATGGCTCAGTAGAGCAAAGGTTTTATTTTGCTGATGCTATGAAATAAAACAAATCTGAAATGTCTCTCTGTCCTATTTCTGGGAATACTTTTGATTTCACTGTAGTGCAGATTTATATCCAATTGTGGGTTTTATATCATTATCAAGATATGGTGATTAAAATTGGGGACCCGGAATTTCAAACCAAAAGTGAAAATCCACATATGCTGAAGCAAATCAGAATTGAATCCACTTGTTCAATGCTTATTTAAAAAAAGGAAAGTGGGAGCCTTCTACAGGTGAAACTGCCAACCCCCTTTGCATCTACACCTAGTAGATCACGTGTATGGAAGTACACAAGGCAAAAGGAAAACAGGTTGTTTATGTTTTTCAGACTTGTTTTCTCAGAGTGAGACTTGCCTTTGACTGATGCTCTTCTCATGTAAAATGACAAGGCTGCTGCATTCCTCCCTGGCAGAATCAGTGATGCGTCAGTTCCCATTTTTATTTGACACTTGTAAATGAGTGGACCTCATTAAAGTATACTTGGTTCTACTTAAAAATATACATTTAAGACTAGAAATTACTTTCTAGGCTGTTTATTTTTTTCTTCCAGAAAACAGCGTATTTTTTCATGCTCTGTATTAAAAGCAGGCTGTTTTAAAACTATGATTACAAGATTGCTTGAAAACAGATTTTTTTTCATAAGAAGTCAGGAATGTCTTAGTATCCAGTTTAAATTACCTACCATAATTAGTGTTACCCTTTAACTTGCTTAGCCCTTATTTCTCAGTTTGAGCTCCCAGCTTGAAGCAAAAGCCCCTGTTAGATTTTTAGGTGTACTTTGTACTATCAGTAGCATTTGTGCTATTGGATATCCTGAAACTCGTCTGTGTTGAGGATGCCTTTTGATTTTTCTCAGCAAATGCTGTCCATGGGTGTTCTCACTGTGTTCCAATGCCACCAGTGAAAAGTGCATGAGATTTGTCCAGTGATTAGAGCTTAAGGGATAAGAACAGCCCCTCTGGAACTGAACATGCTAGCTTCCAGAAAGACTTGTAAAACAAAACTTTTTAATAAACACTTTAGTATGTCTGTTTTTACATTTGTTGCTTTTGTGACCTGCATGTGCCAGTGTTGCATTGAAGGAGTCCCACTTTTCTTTTAAATGACTTTTTCTTTGAACAAGATGCTGTTCAGTTTTCATGCCTCCACATATTTGAGTATAAGCTATGATACTTCCCCCAGTTCTTTTATCTTGTAGAGAAAAGCTCTTGAGATGACTGTATTGGATGCAGGCTACTTCTGCTGAAACTCTTTTTATTGTCTTAGTAGAAGAGAATTTGGTCACTCTGAATGAGATGAAAGCTTGTCTACATTCTGATGCAATTGTTGCTCATACCAGTGCTTATGTTGTTTTTGCTACTTAACCGTTGTCTACTGCGGGGAGGTCTGAAACTTTTCTTCAATTGGTGGCTACTTTGCATTCCTTGCTGAAAAGTGACGATTCTCAGTATTATTAGTATATTACACTGTATGTTGCAGACCATGTAGCTGTTTAGCTTTGTATAGGTTATCCCTGGGTTTGGAGATGCTAGTGGCGTCCAGACACTGGGCGGCCCAATTCATAGCCTCCCTAGTAAGCTGTAAGTAACATCTGGGATTAGACTATCTTAATCCTATTACTCAGTGGCCTAGAATAGGTCTTAGTTCTTTTATTAAGCAATAGCACTAAGAGAAGAGGAACAGGGGCTTCTAAAGCAACAGATTAGCGTGCTTTAAGGAAAAGAAGAAAAAAAAAAATGCTATTACAGTGCTGTGCTGCCTTCAGCTGTGGTGCACCATGGTACATGCTCCTTGGATGAGCAGGTGTGTCTGTTTCTGACATGCCTCTGTATCCTCGTAGCGTGACCACAGGGCTGTCTCGCCGCATGCTATTGGTGATTATATGATGATTATGTAGTGGGTGGATTTTGGCTTTGAGTGAGAAAAACCCTGGGCAGGGGAAGGGTGGCAGTCAGAAAATAGTTCAAGTCATTGCGGATGTGAACCATGGCACTGGGAGCTTAGCAGTAAGAGTGACCTGGGTGTGACTTTTCTAAAGAGATGTCTCTTAACAGCCCTTCTTGCAACTAGCCCTTCATGGCTAGAGCTGGTAATGGAGCTTAACGTATAGGATGATGTTTATACAGGAAATCTTTACACAGCAAAACTTGCAACAGTTCAGAGCATATGAAAAATTGTCACTGAGGGAAGGTGTGGGAGGGGAATCTTGGTTTAATAAGATTGGTTCATAAATTGGTTTGTAACGTGATATATGTGAACATGATGACACTGGGCTTGTATTGTCTTTGTGTAGCTTTTAGTAACTTGTTCTGATTAGTATGATTTCTATTCTTAAATATAGGACGATTTATATGCAAGTGCCCTGTCAGCTGTCTTGCACTGAGTTTCTGTTCAGTTTCCCAAGGCTGGAGTTTGAAGCTCAGAACTCAATGAAAGCACACATTGCAGCGCATGTTCTCAATAGCTCCAGTTGTTGGGTCATGGTGCAGAATGAATAATTCACTTAAAGCTTTCTGTTGGGAAACAGGACACTTTGTGTTGATACAATAAACAGAAGTAGTAAAAATGGCAGTGAACAACATCTAGAATGTTGAAGGGGTTTGTTTCATTTCAAACAGTGTGGTTTTGAGTTGAGCTGGACTTAATTAGGCATGGTGTGAGGGTGCTAATTGCTGAGAACCTGTTAGGCATGTTTCTGTAGATAGCAGTCTTCATCTTCCTTAGGGAAAGGGAGCAAGCCCTGGTCAGTGCTTCTAGAAGTGATTTATTTTAGTGTTTTCTCCAATTTAGCAATATCACCTTCACTATAGACTTAAGTCTAAGTGTTGTGTATCCTGACCATACTGTAGGTAATAATTAGCCTACCTCTTGGAGAATGAGACAGATAATAAATTCAAGTGTTGATGGCTGAACTGCCTTGCTGAAGGAATGAGAGGAAAGAAAAGCTGGAGGTAACTGGAACACTGGAGTATTTGCAATGTTACCTGATCCATGCTGTCGCAAATTCTACTTTTTGCTCTTAACGTATGAGGAATGAGAACAAAGAAGTACTGGCGTAGTCTTTCTAACTAGTTAACACGTTGGAAGGAAGTCTTGATGTTCCGTTATGATGGTGTGGTTGGTGGACTTTCGGAGTATTCTTTGCCCTGAAACGTCTCTCTTTATCATAGAATCTAATAAGCTGATAAATTGTCATGAGAAAGCGTCATTCTTCAAGCTGGATGGCTTTAGTCGTGCCTAGCAAACAGGTAGACTTTAAACAGATGAGTAGTATCCTCTTAAGGCACACAAGTGTCATGAAATAAGATGAAGTGGTGCTGGCTGTGAAGGCAATTAGTCACAGTATGAAAGTAAACAAATTGAAATCTGTAAAGGCTTAAATCTCTAGTTGCATATTACAAATAAACTAGAGACCAAATGTGCGAACTCTCCAGCACGTGCCTTTACGAAGAGTGAAAGAACTGTTTAGTCTGGACACGGAAGTTAATGGTCTGAAGCTTTGATTTAAGCACAGCTGTATTTCTTTATGTGAAACAGCAAGACTTTATTTTGATTGCCGAGGTCTCATTTAGTGTGGAGTCAGACCCTTTGAAATAAAAGTAGTATACATGTGTTTTCCTTTTGAAGGAAAGGCTGAACTGCTGAAAGTTGCTGAGAATTTTCTAGTTCCTGTCTCTCATAGGATGTGTGGAGAGATCTTTGAAGTGGATACTTTTTTTCCCCTCCCTCCCCCTGGAACATTGGCTAATAAAACAAATTGTTATATTTCTAATTTGCCTTCCTTCCAGTCTGTGCTTGACCTCTGAAAGCAAACAGCTGTAAAATTCAATGCTGAGGTTCAAAAATCGCTCTGACATTGTAAAGGAGTCTTTTAGATTAGATACGATTTATTATCTTGCAGTAAGTCCTTTCCTGTCTGCTAACAGACGTAAGACCTATTCGGGGTGACTTAAAATCTGGTGACCTCTTATTTTTAAAACAGACAAAACCAACTTGATTTGGTGGAACAATATCCATGTAATCACAGAATGAGTTCTAAATTGATGCCTCTTCTGGTAGAGGTTTTCATTAAATGGGCAGTTGATACCTCAGTGTCTTTTGTCAAAAGCAGATTAGCAAATTCTAATAGCAAATATTCTAAATAGCAAACCAGCAAATTCTGCAAATCAAACTGATGTTGGGGCAAACCTATATGAAGGTAGGTTTTGATAGAGATGAACAGCTGAGTGAAGTAGCTTCTTTCCTCAGAGCTAAATCTAGATAGGGAATTCTGGGCAGCCACCTTGGAATAATGATGACAAACTTGCTTCCTCCATGGGCAAGGTTTGTGGATGCTGCAATGGGTTATTCTTATGGACTATAGTGATTGATTTATTTTTGGTAAAGTATCTAGTTGGAACCACTCAGATGCAAAATACAAGTTAGTTATTTGGTTTTAGGGTTATGCATTTACATGAACTCCTCAATTTAATCTCAATTCCAAAAAGATTTCTTAAAAATATTTTCTAATAGTAAAGCCAAGAACCCCTTTTAAAGACTTGGACAGAGCTTTTTTTTGGCCTTTGGGAGACAAGACTGGCTTTGTGTGCGAGTATTTTAGGAATCTGCTTGCTATCAGAGTGAAAGAGCCTTAAATTCTGCCTTTTGTTTTGTGTCTGTCTTTGAGTGTTTGAGCACGAAATGCTGCCTTGCGTTGCTGGCTCAGCCCTGCCTTATCTCTTCGGTTGCACAACTGCACTTCCAGCTGCAGTGCTTGAGTGCCATGTATCTTGTTTTATTGCTAGTTTCGAGTTTCCACTATGCAGAGAGTGGTATAATACAGCAAATACCTTTCCATGTAAGGATGCAGGGAAACTAAAAAATAAAGCTCAGTTTCCTCTGTAAGCAAAGCAGGCATTAAGCCATTAGCAAGATCTGCATCAAGCTTTTAATAGCTCAACATATCTTCCTCAGTATGTGCTATGTGACTTTAAATTCAATTCAGAAGTTGGCCTCTGATCATATATTGCTATTTAGCACCTTAATCTTGGAGAAGACTTGGTTATATTAAGGCTTCTCCTACTGCAGAATTCTCGACATAGGCAGAGCAATTGTAAAATACCTTCTAAAGAGCAAGCAGTTCGTCTGGTGCAGGAGTGACCTGCTTGTTCTCTTTGGGACATTTCATAGTGTAGGAAGGAACTGGATTTTTGGATTGGGTGATTCCAGCTGCAGGCACCATTCAGACCCAAGGATATGGACAGATTTGCAAGTTTGAGGCAGAGAGAGAGAGAGAAATCGGCTGTTTCAGTTCTGTTAACTGACAAAATTTGTATGAATGTGTCAGTAAGTTTAATGCTTTGTGCAGTGCAAAGTTCCCAAAATATAGGAAAGATCAGTTTGTCGTGCATACGTCAAGCATGTGAAACATTTAGTCCAGTTAAACTCAAAGATACTTGTAGGTAAATGTGTGGTCCTCTCTCTTAACCTGAAGATAAAGGTATTCATTTGTAAAAGCAACCATTTGTTCATGAAAATAAAAAATGCTGCTGGCATTTTCCATGCTTCATCATTGCCACCATTTTTGCATGTGAACTAGGTGAGGGCAATGTAAATGACTGTAAGCATTCTTTGTTTTATTTACTTAGGTGAAGGTAACTTACCACTTTTTCATGAATAACTTAGTATGGAGAGAGGTCTGATTAGGGGTAATCTTAAAACCTAGGAATGGAAGGAAGAAAGAAAATGAAAGGAGAAAACATTGATATGTTATGCAGGGTCTTCTAGTTCCTGGAGAAAGGTAGGTTTTAGCTGATGTACAGATCTACCCCGAGTGAGAAATATTAAATTAATAGTCATAGCTGTTAAAACTGCAAAGTATGTTGTACAGTCTCCTGTACTTGACAGGATCACTTTCGTTTCTTACTGTCTGTTGTTCTTTGATTTCTCTTTCATTATATGGCCTTACCTCCTCCCCGCCGAAAGGAAAGAATATTCAGTTCTGCAATTCCATTTGGAATAAACTAGGTATAGCTCATGTCTGGTTTTGAACAGGTTGCCCACTTCAAACTGATATTGGTAACTGCATAAAGCTTTTAGAATTGCTCAAAAAGCATTTAGATGGGGTGAGAAAAACTGTTTAAGGAGCTGATGCTGCTTTGAGATATAAAGGACACACGCTGGATGGAGGTAGGATGATAATGTATTTGGCTTTAGGGTGGTGACCTGCACACACAGATGGAATAAAGGCAGATGTCTGAGGTAGTTACTGCTCCCTGTGCCTAGGCAGCTGTGTTGCTGGAGGACATGACATCCTCAGATTTGCTGGCACTATTAGCTCCCTGTTCCCATTGTTTCCCACCTGCTTCTGAAGGCTCAGTGATTCACTGAAAGATACAATGGCAGGTGAGGTTGTATTCTCTAATTGGAAATGAAGTATGTCATTGAACAGATTTTATTTCGAAGCCTTCCAGTGCTGTTTGTATTCTGCTGAGGAGAGTCTGTAGCATAAATTCCCCCACTGCCTGGCTTTGGGCGTCAGAGAATCCATGTGACTATTACTGCCTCACCTCTGAGAAAAACTTAATTGGAGCTGTCAACTTACTAGACAAAGAAGGAATCCAGCTGTAAAACGTAGACCCAGAGGAAATCATGCTCTGCTGATTCTCTGGATCATGAAATGCCTGTTTATGAGTGTTCATTTTCAGTGCTATTGCTTTGCCTGTACTGCTTGTAGTACTGGTGGGACACCAACTTTGAGTAAATGGGAATAAATGCAAGTGTTTTGGCGCTAAACGTAACTAGTATGAAGAGGAGTGGGTGCCTAACAGTGTCATAGGCCCTAATTGTAGCCTGGACCACACTTCAACCCCTGTCATGGTGTTGTGAGGAGAAATTCAGTATAGTAAGTGTGCTCATCATGTAGTGCCTCAGTAGCTACCAGAAAGTATTCTGACCAAAGGCACTGTGCTCTGCCTTTGAAAAGGCCTTAAAAAAGCCTCAGTGAGAACAAGTGCAGCCCAGGGAGCCTTCCCTAGAGAATGGTGATCTTGTGTTGCTTTGGATCATTTGGATTATGACTGTTCTCTTCAGTGGAAGGCAAGCAGAGGTCCCTGAAGACCAGCTCATTCAGTGTCTGTTTTCTTTGTAAAAGCAGCTTTTAGGGGGCATTTTAAACAAAAATTGAAACTTTTTAGGGGGAAACTGTGGATGGTGTCCCATGTAGTTTGGCAGCCTTATGCTTTACCTCTCGTGTATGAGCTCAGTTCAGAAGCCAGACTAGTATTATGTGTTACTGTATATACACAGTAAATACTTTGGGTTTAAAACTTTCCGGAGGGGGAAAAGTCGCTCTTCAAGTGGTTATGAAACAGCCTAGATATTTTTATGCTTGGCTGAAATTCCAAAAGGAGAAGTTTGTTTGGTTTTCTCTGCTGTGAATATCCCTAGCAGTGTTAGGGCTTGTTCCATTACAATGGGCACTTCAGAAAAGGCACCTGTAAATTTTACAGACTAAGATACTAAAACAGGCTGATACGATGTGGAATGCTTCCATGTGGCATCCCTGTTTTCTGCTGCCCCCACGTTGGGAGAGCAAAGGCTCTTCCTTGCAGAGAGATTTTTTCGCATAATAGAAGCAAATGCTTCTGCTCTTATCTCTGCTTTTGATTGGGCTGGATTAGAAAAATGAAACAGCTCTAAAAGCTTTATAGTTGGTGTCTTATGGGTATAATGCTCAAGTATTGCCATGACAGCATGGGAATGTGCTCTTGCTTTCCTGCAGCATTGCTGAATGTATCAGCAGTCCCTTTGGAAAGAGAGGTGTATTCTTTGGGGAATACACTTCCAGCTTCAGTCTTGGGCTCATGAGCCCTATTTCTACCACTGAATTTCTGTTTGGCTTGCAAATGCTAATTTTAGGTCCTGTGGTACTGTTTAGAATTACAGCCTCGGCTTTGTGAAGTACTGTTTTAGACAAATCCACTGCTGTCTTGGTTTGTTTTTTTCTGTAGTGTTCCCTGGCCTTAAAAAAAAATCAGACCTAGAAAGTAAGGAGAAATATGAGATGCCTTGATTTTTAAAGCTGGGGAGCAAAATAGTAATAGTATGCTGACTGTCTTTGTGGATTTTGGCTGAGAAAGAACTGGGCTTCCAAAGGAAGAAACTTATGAGGGAGAATTATATGTGGTTTTAAACTTGTTTTCTCCTCTACAAACCACCGTGCCACTTGTGCACATTACTTAATATCTGTTGGAATGTATAAATACAAATTTTATGGAACTTCAGTTGTGGAATATCTAACTAGAAATAAGCAGACTGGATTAGCAGTACAAGTCAAGTAAGATTTTTTTTTAAGCTCTAGTAATTTAAGAGATACAGCATGACTTTAGGGTTTTAATGGTTGCATCTGTGTGAAAAGGCACTCTTGCACAATAAACTTGTATCTGACTAAACATCAGGATCATCTTCTGAAATCAAGTTTCTCTAAATGTTCCATGTTTGTTTCTGTAATATTTCTGGATAGTCCCTTCAAGACAAGCAAAATTTCATGTATTCTGTGGTTAGAAGCATAGAACTGAAAAACCTTGCCATCTCAAAGCTCTATGGATCAGACTTAGCTTTACTGATCAGCTGTTAACTATTTAACAGCCTTGCCTTGCAAAATCTTTTCCTGGCTAGCAGTGACTGACTGATTAGCTTTGTTATGGATTATGATAAAGGCAGACAACCCTGCCTGCTGTGAATTAGCAAGTTGTTAGGACACTTTAAGATTGAATACAATACATTGAAGTTTAGTTCTCTGCATTGCTGTATTTATGGTTTTTTAAGACTTTATGGGGCAGGAATAAAAGAAAAAATACAACTTCAGCTATGCACTTATGGTACACACACTGATCAGGTGGGTTTCAGGTATTTTTATTTTTTAATGAAGGAAGCATAATTACTCCTGTATACTTTAAGGGACCTAACAGATCTATTACAAAAAAAAAAAAAAAGTATTGCTTGTCAGCTTTTAAGTATAGCACTGCATTGCTCCATTGCGTTTTCTAGACTCTGTGTTGCATAGTTCTTCTGGCAGCCTCCTGTGCATTCTTTGCTTCTCGCTTGGTTTAAATTGCTACTTGTATCTCACAGAATGCTCATTCTCTCTTTATATTGTTCAGAGAATAAGAATTAAAACACACAGCTCTGACATTGTCTCACCCAATACTATGTGCTAAACATAACGGCAGATCGATTCTCTGCTAGGTTGATGCATCTAGTCCTAGGTGGTAGCGGAGCAGTCTTCTAAAATGTGTCTAAGCTGGAAAATTGCCACCTCCAGCTGAATTTAGGACAGAAAAGATTTTTTTTTCTCCCCTCTCCTCAGTGCCTACCTTATTTAGATCTGGTTGGTGTGGGACATTGAAGTGGGTTATTTTGTTTGAGGCAGCTTGTGCCACTGTAACTGACAGTGATCATATAACACCATGAAATTAAGGAAGCTGCTCTGTAAAGAGACACTGAAGTGTTTGTAAGAGTACAGATGAAAACTAATATTGTATTTTCTGTTTCGGATATAAATAATTTGGGGTTCTGCTAGACAGCTGGGACTGGACAGAGGGAGCCATGCATGTATAAGGCTGCTCTTTCCTTTGGAAAGCAAAAGGGATGGTAGAATTGATAGGACTTGACAAAGCTGTTGCAGGTCAGGATCAGGTTTAGGAGTGGCTTCCTATTCCGTATGCTGCCTGTGAGATCGCCTGTATTCCCAAGAGGGAGGCGAATCTCCTTCCTGGAGCTAAATGATCTTGCAGTGAGTGATGGGTGATTCTGCTCATGCCTGACTCCTTGAAAAAGCTGCAGATAATGGACATCGTGTAACTGCCTGGCCACGGCATCACAGAAATGATATTGCAGCTGATATTACATCATATATTTGGAAGATAACTGAAAACCAGCACTTTCATATACAAATGTGAAGTGTCAGATTGTCCATGGTATGTTTTAGAGAAGGCATTTGGCTGTTCATGAAACAAACTGTCTGGCCCAAATTGTTGTTTGACTCATGCATTTTTTTCTATGATGTTTAATGTAGTGATGTTTCAGGCATGTTGTGATGTCAGTCCTGTTTGATACTCAGGCTAAATAAAGCTGAAGTAGTTTGCTTTTGTATCTTCAGGCATGTCTGAGGCACAAGCAGGTAGGATGGGAGTATGCTTGGTATGTCAGAGCACGTGTGTTTTGAGGTCTCTTGTCTCACTGCATTATGTGGAATCTAATTTGTTTTAATTCTGAATCTTACAGCTTTTCTGATCTGATATCTAAAG
>VZSV01000060.1:790671-820264 GCA_013398735.1 Nothocercus julius | reverse complement strand
CACTTGGTTTTAGAGCCTTTTTATCAAATCTGTGTTTAGGCACCAGTAGGAGATTCTGTCTTTTTTTTTTTCCCAAAATTCTGGATGCTTGTTTGCAATGGACCTTTCTGACAGAGACAAAATTGATATTATTGTAAGGAAGGATGCTTAAAATTCTTGTATTTGTGTATGTGGGTATGCCTTTAACCTGAAAAGATGAATGCACTGACTTAGGTCTGCTGACAAACAGGAAAACTGTCATCAAAGCTGCTCATATGGTCTGTGAAAACCCCTGTGGGAGTTTGTGTGCTTGTGTTTCTGTTGTTGTTTGGGGGGGGAGAAATGGGGGATTAAATGGGCACATGTATCTGGCAGACAAAGAGGTGTTTGTAATTGAAAACAAAACCGGCTTAATACTTGTGCAGAATAACATTTGAGTGCGGTATAGTTTTCTTACAGATCTTTTTTTTTTTTTTAAAAAAAAAAAAGGGAAATATATGAATAACACTGATGCCAGCCTCTGCCAAGCAGAGAGCTCCCCCTTCCCATAAACCTCCCCTTTGCTTCAGGAGACTGCTCAGTAACACTTTCCTTCTGTGCAAACACACTTGGGTCTTCACTCACTGAGGGCCTTTCACATTTGTCTGCCCCAGCATTCCGTGTCTCTGTGATCCCTTACTCCACATAGGAGTTGGATGCATGTCATGTATTGTTGTCTCCTCCTCCTCCTTATAGTCAGCACTAGCTCCTGTTACATGTTGTAGTTAGGTGGTGGTAACTCCCCTGTTTTCATAGGGATGGTAATATGCATTAACAATGCAATTATTGGCAATTCTGAGCACCCAAGTCATGTAGTCCTCTGTGATTCTGCATGTTGATTCGTTAGATGTCTTTGCTTTTTTCTAATGCTTTTGATTTATTCTTGTGGTGGTTTGTTACTGAATAGGTTGTAACATTAGCACTGAGCTCCATGTGAGTAGTGGCAGGTAGGACATTGGGAAATATGAATCTTGCACAAGACTTCAGAGGTTGATATTAGCCCTTTAGGATTCCCTGGATTACTCAGGATTAATTCATGTTTCATATCGTAGCAGTAGGTAGGAAATTCCTGGATTAGTTTACTTGCTACTTGAGACCTTCCAAAGTGCTTGAGGCAATGGGCAGGAGAATATGACTAGCAAGCACTAGAAATTCTCCTTTTTAAGTATAAAAGCACAACATGAAGTTATTAACAACATCAGGTTATTAACACTTGCATTCTTGCTGGCTATTAATTCTGACTTGGCAGAAGGTTGTAAATGTTTTTGACCTGAAGAACTCAATTTAAAAAGAGCTAGAGAAAACTAATGCCTTTTTGAAGGTGTGTCTTGATATCATGCCTAGCTTTCTTGGGATCAAAGTTTTCTTTTAGAAACCTGTGAACCTGCGGTCCATTAAAGGCAACTTAATTTTCTCCCCTGTGAACTTGCTGTTTGAATGTGATTGGAAGATCTTTTTGACTTCAGGTCCAGTTACCTGCTGAGTTGGTGCCTGCCCCCTGCTATCAGAGCAGCAGCTGGTGCAGGCCCTGGCTGCTTTCAGCAAGCTTCATGCTGCTACTCAAAAAGAGCAAAACACAGCTGAATGAATGATGATTGGGCCAGGAGAGAGCTGTAACTTGTGTTGGGGTGGCGAGAGAAAAGGGAAGCAGATTCCCGTGATGAGCCATCTAATGCAGAGATTGTCTGCTTTGAAATACTTGGGGAATTTTGAGGAAAAGGACAAAAGTCCTCTTGGAACGTGCAGCTTTTGGCGCTATGAGTGCTGTGGAGGACAGAGTCTGTCAGGAGATGCTGCCTCTGTCAGGGACTTCTCTTTCCTGTTGGGGTTATTTATGGTGCAATCAGTTCATGGGGCACGAATTCCTTCTTAAGTAGCTTAATCACCCAGGTATCTTGAGAGTCCCAGGTTGTGCGGAGTCAGCTTTTTCTTGGCTTATCAGATTGAGTCTATTTGAATAATAGTTGCATCAGTGTAGAATGCCATTTTCTGTTAAATATAGATCATCTTTACATACTGTGTCCCTATCTCTTTGCTCTTGCAAGTAATAGGGGATGTTTAGACGGAAGAAAATAGACCAATTTTATTAGTACGATTTGATAAATATCAGCTATAACCCACTTTGGAGCTCTGCTTCTTCAGCTTTGGGGACTTATTGAGCAAGATGCATGTCAGAGGCTTTGGAAAAAATCATTCTACAGTGTTTTTTAACACCATATGTTTAGTGAATAAAGGAGGGTTAATATTGAGGTATTCAGCCTCTCTTTTATGCCTGAACACTGTTTGTTTTGGTTTTCATGCTCCCCCTTCAGAGGATGGATGAAAGATCAGAAAAATTCCTTTTAGACTCTACTCAAACTGTGTCTGCTCTAAATCAATATTTAGAGCAGGTCTTATATGTATTTCTGAGTGGCCTTTTACAGCAGAGGAAAGTGTGCTGAGCATCACGGCTGGCATCGCAGAATGCAGGTGGAATCTGTTTCCCTGCGCGCTTCCGTGCGTTGGGAAACCAGCACCGCTTGATCTCTATCAGTCTGCAACTTCCTTTCCCCTTTCAAAAATAAGCAGGGGGAGGGGGAGAGACATCCAGTCTTGTGAAAATAGTTGTTAAAGTACAGACTGTGAATCCCAGCTGCCTTTAGAAAGCTGTAGTGGAAGGTCAGACATTGCCAACCTTGGGCTCTTAAGCAGGGAGTATTTTCAGCTCTTTTAGCCACATGAAAAGCTGCAAATAGGATTTGCATTATAGGTAGCAGAGCTGTGTTTTAGTGAAAGCTGAGAATTTCACTGCTTAAGCTTCACACAGGCTGACTTGTTTAAAACTAACTCGTTCCAGTTTGGCTGTTTTCTACAATTTCCCTGCTCTAGGGATTAAGAATGGAAACTTTCGACCACCTAGTGCAGTGCTTATGCTCTGTTCTTGTCAGTAGTTGTTCTGTTTAGTGTCTTGTCTGGAACTGAGCTGGTCTTAAAGCGCTTGTCTCTTTGACAGCTGGGTAGCCTGGGCTTTTCTGAAGCTTCTAGGTGACCCTGCATGTGCAGGGAGATTGGACTAGATGATCTCTAAAGGTCCCTTCCAACCTTAAAGATTCTGCGATTAAGAGAAAGCTTGGACCTGGTTTAGCCTCTGTTCATGCAGCCTTGTTTGGTTCCAGTGTTCATGCTGCAATGGTGCTCTTGCCTCTTCAACTCGCTGACATTTGGGGTGGCACATGGCCCTAATGCTGAACTGTGGTGCTGATAAGCAAACTGGCATTGCTAGGTGACAGTCTGTCCCTGTGGTATTAAATAATATTGGCAATTTGCTTTTGTGTTTGTGTGGCTTATGCTGTGGTGTAATTATGAACAGCCTGATGACTATAGGGGCCAGTGTTGCCAGTTCAAGAGCCTTTATAGCAGTTGCACATCTATATAGCAGGAATTCCTAGCTGCTGTTTTGGAAGCTCTGCTCTGTCATGGGGAGACCTTTCCATCAGCCTGAAATATTGGCTTTCACATCAGCTTTGAAGTGCAAAGTGTCCATAGAGCAAGACAGTCAGACTCTCGACTTCTGAAGGATGTAGGTTCAGGGCATCAGAGAACCTGTCGGAGACTCGTACCAAAGAACTGGAGGCAGATCTTTGGCACTCTGAAGGGCCTTGCTGTAAAGCGATGTGCCCTTTTTTTTTTTTAATCCTGTTTTAGTTAAAATGAAATATCTGTTACTACAGATAGGTACTAGACTGTGTAATGCTTGAAAAAAATGTGGTGACGAGGAACATGAGTGTAATGACGTATATGCTTTTTCTGACTCAAACTGTAATGCCCAAGTAAAGTTGCCCTAAGTGGATGAAATACTGTGCTACCTATCTTTCTTTTAAAAATGTGTTCAGTCACAGCATTTCAGAACAACTTTTATGGAATAGAGAAATTGGAACTGCATCTAGCACTAGATAGGACTCCTAAGACTTTAGACTTTGGGAGCAACATACATTTTGAAAATGCAAAATAATTCAAGTTTCATGGTCAATAAATTTTTACAAAGAAAATGAGTAGTGATGCCTCTGTTTTACAAATTAAAGAATACTTACTTTCCAGACTGTTTTGAGATGAAGAGAACAAAATATAAATACTTAATTGTTTTGTGTTTTATGAATACTTCTGTAAAATGAGTAACTCATTTGTCTGTTTACGAAGTACTAGAAGGGTATCTGACTTCTAAGATTAAAATTATTGTTTTCCTGTAGATCTTTGTCTGAGAATTACTTATGGTTTGTTTTGGATATAAGACTATTTTGTTTTGTAACCCTGCTGCTTTGCTCCTCCTCAGTGCCAGGGAGCCTCACAAAGATTTTAGAGTAAAAATGAGGAGTACCTTATCTAGATAATCTTTGTAGAAGAGGTGTATCCCAGTAAAGCTCTTGTGATGATGCTTAATTGACTGAATGCTCCAAGCTCTAGTGCCATGTGGAGAAATATTGTTGTCTGTGTCTGGAGCTCATAGGAGCAATTTGGAGTTCTTTAGCACTCAGCCTTAGCTTCCAAGAGATCATTATCTTTTTTTGATCATCTCCTGAGCTGTCCTTCCCTTCAAACAAGCTTGTCTAGCCTTTGGGTGTGCATCAGAGCTTGTACTTACATGACCTTCCTGCACGACTGCGTGTGTGGTTACACAGACTCGTCGTTAATTTCTGCATGTGTCTACTGTCCGTGGTGATTGTGCCAGTACTTCAAGAAGTTCGGGACTCTGCAGATGCCTGATACGAGGTAACAGCTGGAATAGAAGGCAGAGGTAATTTCAAGAGTGCTAATCCAGCAGGAGTAGCTGCCTGTCACTTAGATGTGAAACTCCCCGCAGGCCCAGCACTGCCAGCTTGCTCAGTTGTGCAGTGCTCGGTTTTCACGCGTACTGGTGTGAGCTTCCTACTCGGTCCCCACAGTTGGGGAGTGATGGTGCTGTCACTTGTGGTATTGCACAGCAAGGAGGGTTATTAGCCTGTCTCATACTGAGAAACTGCAGTTTTGGCAGACTGAAGTCAGATTTCCGTTCCACTTCTTGTTTTCCCTCCACTGACTGGTATGGATTGATGCCTCCTTGTTGGATTATCCTGGCATTAGTCTCTCAGCCTTGGACATCCACAAGTACCACTAAAATCCAAGAGATGCTATGTAGAACTATTCTTCTTTTTTTGATTTGAGATATGGCGATAAGCTTTTCTTCCTATCCTGCCCTAATCCAGGGGACAAAGGAGGAAACGAACATGGATATGTGTGTTTGTGTCTTCTTTCTTTTTTTTTCCCCCCTTCTCTCCTGTGTGACCAAAGATACTCTGCTTCCAGGACTTGTTATATAACTATCTGTACCTGCAGAATTTTGTTTCTCTTCAAAACATCTGAGATTTAGATGACAAAATGGTTCCAGTTCAGAGCTTGAACAGCTCTTGTGTCTGTAGCAGTGCTGCCTCGGTGAGAGATTTCCTCATTAAGAGCAGATAATCTAAGAAGAACCTGCAACTTTCCTGATGACATAAAATGGGGCTTTTGCTCACTCTGTGGCAAGGTAGATTTCTGGTTTTATGGCCAGTTAGTCACAAGTTTCAGTAAAGGTAACTAAAGAGGCACTTTGTTTTTTAGGATTAGCCGTTAAGATGTTGGAGTCCCTTGCTATCTGTGCACACATCGAGGCTGTCTCTGCAGCAGCATTAGGCTGGGGCGAGAGCACTGTGACTGAGCGGGTGAGGATGAGCACTCAGGTAACTTTTGCTCATGAGCATGGCACATTAACAAGTTGTCAAGTTAACAAACTGGCAAACTAGTGATTTAAATATAAAATTGGCAATGTAAGCTAGTCTGCAACAAAACATTAACTGCTTGCTTGCTTGTGTGGCTCTTAATGAGCTCATAAAAATACATGTGGTGTTTTGTGCAGTATTCTGTCCTATAAACTTGAGAGATCAGAGGACTGTGACACATGCGACATCCCTCAGAGTCTAGACTTCCAGGAGAGGCAATAGGGGAGATCACAGGGATGGGAGACTTCAGGGAGAAGCGGTTTTGGCCTTGAGTTTTGAATGTCCTTGTTGAATGTTGCTAAGGCAAAAAATCTTTAGACCCAGGAAAATTCTTTTTAATTACAGGACATGAATGCTTACAAAAAAGCACAGGAACTGATGAGAAGTCTTGAACAATCATGGATACATAAGATGCATATTTAATGGCACCGTACTTCATACCCAAATTTTCCTTACTGTTTTTGACTTTGTACAAATCAGATTGAAAGAAAATATTGAATAGGATTGTGACTGCAAACCCACTATTGTTTAATACATGCAGAAATTCTTTCTCTTCTCCTCCCAATTTCTTTAGCATCTATTTTTCCGCAGCCCTGCTTCAGCCCACCAAGGAGACTTCCACTGCTGAGGTCCAGAGTAAGAAAGAGCCTTGGTGGTCCAGGTGGGAGGCAGCCAGGAACGCAGCTGACCTCTCCTCAGGCATGGACAGCTGCTCTTATTTTGTTCCAAATGGAAAACTGGCTTTGGAAAGCTGGATTGCTGCACTTCTAATAACTTGGTGTTCTTTCTAATGTCTCCCTCCCCTTCAAAGTTTTCCCTAAGTCTTAGTCTTTGCTATTTTATCATAAATATTGACTCTGTTATACTGCCAGCCTGTCCCTTTCCTCCAAATCTCTGCAACATCCTAAACTCATTTCTAGTCCTTAGTATTCTAGGATTGCACTAATCTGCTTCCTGCGGTTCTGTCTGCTGTTGTTCATCAAACTCCATGAATCCCTTCTGAAACGGCAACTTCCTCAGATAGCAGTGGGGAAGCAGTGACACTGTAGCATCTGCTTCCACCACCTTGGAGGGATTTCCCCTTCCTGCATCCCTGCCTGTTCCTGATGAAGGTGCACTCCCCAAGATGCTAACTCAGGCACAGTTCTGCTGCGTGACAACACGAGTACAGGGTGAGGAATGCTGGCTGACGAGTAGCACGACTGAGTGTTAGCCACAGTGATTAAAACACCCATGTGAACACCATGGATGAGGAGGGAAAGTAGTTGTGTAGTGGGGCAGTGTGAACGTACTGCGTGTTTCAGACTCAGAGGGATTTGTTTCCCTTCAGTGACTGGAGCTTGCCGCATTTAACCTTGAAAGGACTAAAATGCTTATTTAGAAACGGGCATTCTGCACGTGCTGTGTTGGAGAGCAACCTGTTTCCTCGAGGATCCATTGACTCTGGAGCAACTTAGAAATCTGATGTGTTTTAGTTAGTTATACCAGTTTAGCTGTCTTAATCTCAGCCTCAGCTTCACCTGAAAATGCCTCTAGATGGAGGTAACTGGTTGGGATTCAGTGCATGTCAGGTGCTTTGAGGAGCCTCATTGTTCTGTTGTCCTTACATAAATCTTTTCTCCAGATACTCAAGGTGTGTCTGGATAGTCAGTTTGTCTGGGGTTTTATCAAGAATCCTACATTTTCTATGTCCTTTTAAAGTCCAAGACGCCTTCTGCAAGCAAATGCTCTTCTCCAGTTCTATTGAGCATGGTTCTGCTTCTGCTTTCCCAAAAGGCAGCTGCTTCCTGGTGAATATTAGTGGTTAAATTTCCAGGATGATGAGCTACCAAAAGGGCAGGCTCTATCTTTCTTTCTTTTTTTTCATATATATATTTATATATTCCTTTTTTTTCTTCTCTGTAAGATGTGTTTTGTTTCTGTTTAAACTCTTCTCATGAGTGTTGCTTGAAGGAGGACTTGGGAGAGGATTTTCCTATTTGTGGCAATAGTACCATTCTTAATTCTTCACTGCTTAACTGTGGAGAGTTACTGGGAGCTCGTTGGAGCAGTAGAGTTTCTTAAGCTCTTTGAGAAAAGTGGGTGTTTCTAACTACGATGAACTCTTCTGTGTGTGGTTCTTTTTTTTCCCCCCATACTCTAAAAGATGGAGTTAAGTTTTTTTTACTCTTTTTTAATGCATTTCAATTACAGTTCAAACATTTTCACCAAAAAATATGAAGTCAATGCCACTTTTGCTGTTTGGAGATGCCAAGTAATATCTTTAAAAAAAATTATAAAGTTATGCTAACATCAAAGTCTTGAAGCTTATTCTGCACTTGTGGTTTTGTGGTTTGCTGCCTTGTTTTGCAGAGCTTTGTGACAGTCAGATGTGAAGTTCAGGAGTGTTGAGCAAGCACTGGCCAAGTGGGTGCCTAAGCAGTGGGTTATAAGGACTGTTCAACACTCTGAATGATATAAAATTAATTGCTCATGTAATTTGAGGGGGATAAAGTGGGTGTAATTGCTCTGTTTTGGCAGTAAGCTTCAGATAAGTGACAGACAAATGGTATAAACTTATACTAGTGAACAGTCGGATGCTAGGATCTCTAATGGATTTTTTATTGTTCTGCCCATGGCTTCAAAGCATTAGTGTAATTCAGTCTTAGATGTGGCTATCCCTAGATTATTCTTAAAAAAAACAAGAAACAAACAAAAAAAACACAAACAAAACAAGTTAGAATTTGTGAGGACTCAGACTGCTGAGCTTTGCCTGCATCAATTATAGGAATTTGAAGATTTTTCTGACAGAACTTGGGAGCCACAAATGGCTCTAATTGAGTAGGTGTGAATTCCTCATGCATATCTCTTACAAGATATTCTGGAATTCTGTTGATTTGCATTTTATTTAGGTTTCCAATGTGTCAGACTGCTTTTTAAACAGTTGCTCTGTTCCCCCTGCAAGGAGGCTCGTGCTCATCTGAAATATTGGCTTCTTTGTAAGTGATGATGTTCAGCTGATGTCTGTCTTGCAGCTGCACGTGTGCAGCATCGTTGGTAGCTCTTCAAAACGGCTCTTTTCCTTGTGTTTCTGTGTTGTGTTGCTGCTTATATGACCCTCGCAGAGGAGCTCTGTAAGTTGCCAGGGTTTAATATCTCTGTAGAGCAAGTACTATACTATAAATACTGTATAATATCTCCAGAGCTCAAGTGCTATCTAAATTAAACCTATTAGTGCTTGGATTCTGTCCTGGTCAGCTGCTGTGGAAAATACAATATTTTCCTTTGTATAGATCTTCTGGATGGCCATACGCCTGTGCACTCCTGGCAGTTGTTGATTTTTGGAGAGGTTGATGACCAAATGCTGGTTTCATGAAAAACGAAATCCTTTTCTGAAGTTACATCTTAGAGAGCTCTTCTGGCTCTCACTGGGCTTTCCATTGCTAGCCTGTGAACTGAATTATTAGCACTAATAAAAAAAAAAAAATCTCATCCAAAGGAGAGAGACCTCAATTCTATTTATTAGCTATGGTCAGTGTGTTTCTAGATTCTCAGGCTGGGATTTCTCAGGCTTAATTAACAGGACACAGGAGGTACTTTGTGTGGTGAGCGTGTCTTTTCTGTAGAATCTCCTCCTTGGGCATTTTCGGTAAATGCTTTGATTTTATCCATTAGTGTAGATACTGCTCCCCTTGTTACTAGGGTCTTATAGGCAACTCAGAAGAGTGGCCTTTCCGATATCAAATTAGAGTTACAAACTTTGCTAGAATTGTAGAGTACTAAAATATGGCTTTCTTCACTATTTTTTAAACTCTTACTTTTTAAATAATTGACATAAAATCTAGTTTTGAAGTACCTTTGACAAAACATACTCTGACAATTTCTCATGACAAGGTGATAGGTAATTGGAAAATAAACTGTCAGCTGCTTTTTTGGCTAGTCTGTCTTTTCGGGCTTTATGCATAATATTCTGTGCACATTAAAAATAATATTGAGATAAAAAATTGGGCCTTCAGGCTTTCTGATTTGGCTCAAACATATCTGTTAATCTCTTCTGCAGTTGTTTTCCCTGCTGTGACACATGCAAAAGCCCCCAGATTACTAACCTGTACTGCATTATTTGGTGGCTTTTGTGTGACTGGCAAAAATAGCTGGGGAAAAAATAGCAAATGAGGGGAATTCTTTGTGCTTTGGTTTTTGGTTTGTTTTTGCTATAGCAAGTTCCTTGCCTTGTCTTACCCAAACTGTGGCAACAGGAAGAGAGAATATTCCTATAGGAGCAAGTCTGGAAAAGACACTGATACTCTACAATGTAATGATGCTTTTCCGCAAATTGTTTTATTTATCATTTGTTTTCGATGCATGTATTGCATGCAAGGAGCTTAGAACATGGCCAGTTCTGGCTTCACTCCTGAAACCTTCACTACATTTCAAGGTGTGAATCTTAATGTACAAGAACTTAACTTTGTAGTAAAAGTTGCAGGATGGAAGGTTATTTTACTGCATTAGTTTTGCATGTTTTTCTGGAGGATGAGGGGAGATCTTGGAGTCATAAGCATATTTTCATAATTAGAATATCATTTACACTAGAGTACCTATTCATTTTACTATTTCATAGTTAAAATCAGTACTTTGTGCCTTGCTAAAGCAAGATGTATAAAAAAAAAAAAATTACATGTTATGGTTGACTTCCAACTCTTCTGCTGTTCTTGTATTTTCTCTCATCCTGGGTCCTTTTGCTGCTGAAGGGAAAAATGCAGGATACATGCTGTTCTCATAGCTATCATTTCCTCAAAACTATTATTTTGCTTGGAAGCTAGTCTGTGTAGAAAGTGTCAGTCATGTGTGTCTAGCAGCAGAGCACTGATTTGTGATCTCTAAATGTCATAAATAAAACAAATCTTCCTAGATCTGAGTAAAATTTTGGGTTGTCCCTGTTGCATTTGCTGTGGAGAAGTTTCGCAGTAGGAATCTGTGTATCTTTTTCCCCCTTGGAGGAGGTGCTGTCTGTCTTTTTACAACTTAAACGTATTATTCTCTTATGAATACTTATTCTGTAAGTGCTGTGTGGGTTATTGTTTGTTTTTTTTTAAACTAAAAGAAGAGTCTGCATTGATCTGTGAAATTACATTTGAAGCTGCTAACAGAAGCCAGGCTGGTACACAGTGATACAGAGATGCAATTTTCCCTGTCGTGGAACTCCCGTGGGGTTTCATTAAAGCTGTTCCTTTTTAGCAACTCCTGCTTCCCAGAGCAGAAGTTCCAGATTCAGCAGGTGCAATAAGCAGCGTAGATGTGCAGTATTTCATACCTCTGATGAAATTCAATCAGCGCTCTTGCAATGCTTCTAGCAGCAGTGGAATCCATGCAAGTTCTGACAAACTTTCTAATATGTAAAACCTGGAGGACCCTGGTAGCAAAACTACCACTTTGTTCTTTGCCCAGTCTCAGTATATTAAATCTATGGCTGAATCTAAAGTAATGTTGTAATTCAGACCAAGTTCTGCCTCATGCTTAGAAATTTGACTTTGAGAATGTGCATGTGCCGGGCACCTTAATAGTTCAGAACTCTTTATACAGCTAAACTCCCTGTAAGTTGCACAAGAATTTCTGTTTACAGCTCTGTTGATGCTGAGATACTGTGTTTTTGTAATTTAGTGGGACATAGTTCTCTTTCTGCAGTGCATGTGGGGATATTTTTGCTATCAATTGCAAGTACTGAGTGCAAGTCAGGATATCTAATGTCTCTGTATATTTGTAGTTCATTGAAAAAGTTGGGCTTTCCAGCTTGCCAAGAAAAGTTACTGAGGTAGCTATCTGCAATTCAGAATGCTTTGTGTATGCCTAAAAAATGAGTGTAAAGTAATACTTGGTATCATTGTTTTTTCTAAGCAGAGATTATTAGAGTATACTTATTCAAAATATTTTCCTTAAAGAAGAATATTTACTGTGATGACGAATATTTACTGTGGTGAATGTATCCATTGATGGACTTGGCACCATAAAAATGCTGTCTGTCTTGGGCGCTTGCAGCAAGGGCTGGGAAACAAGTACCATGACCTGTGAGAATCGGGCACCCGGGAGGCTGCTGCGGTGTTAAGTGGCACATGGGGAGGCTCTCTGAGGTCTAAAGAAATTCCTTGCTTGCCTCGGTAATGAGCTAAGGAATCCGAGCACATCCTCGTTTGAGAAGCAACTTTCAGTGGTGTTTCTTGAGCTTGCTGAGGATTTGCATAAGCCAAATGCTGCTAGAAGAAGAGCTGCTTTCAGAAAGGCCAGGGGAGGTGGGAAGAGGGAATGTGGTACAGGCTGAATGCCAGTGCCGTGTGCTGCTTCCTCAGCTGTCAGTTGGGATATCCCTCCCTGCATCTTCCCCCTGGTTAGAGTAACACTACATCCTTTAAGGTTTTTGGGAATGAGAGATCCTGGCTTTGCTTCCCTCCGGAAGGCCGGTGGGTGTGATGAAGTTCAAGCAGCTCGTTCCCATTCCAAATTATTTGTTTGTGTTTGGAGAACAGCAGAATGGTGTGGTCCTAGTCACAGAAGGGAGGTAAAAATCCTGTCAGTCTGTTCTAAGAATCCCCTTTGGGATGGGTGTGTTTCCAAGAATCCCAGACACTGCCAGAGGGGCTTGGCTTGGTGACGGATTGCTGATATTAGAGTGGTGGTGGAATTAGAGCAGAGGGAGAGCTGTCTGCCAATGGCATGGGAAGATGACCAGGATAACTGGGGATTACAGTTGAATTTCCTGTAACTCCCTGTACAGGATGGGAATGCAGTGAGCAGAACTTGGGAACAAACTCCTGATGTGCTCAGGAGCTCAGCACATGAGTGGGACTCGTTAACTGCATCAATACCTTGTTGTATGTGACTTTAATCAAGGTGCTGCTTTGTACTAAGTTTCCCAGTGTGCTCCTGCCAGGCACATGTGAGAGAGCTTACCTGTTTTTCACTGAGTAGGAATGAAATAAAATGACTATTAGTGTCTCACGGCCCTGTGAGATGCTCTGAAATGATGGCTGAGCACAAGGATAGCAGAAGGGTTGGCTCACTTGAGTGTTGAATTTCCCGTTTCCTTTAAGGAAAGAAATGGGAAGGAACACTTTATGATATTGGTATCTTAACCATTATCAGCTGGCTTTTAATTCCCAAGAAATTATTGGGGAAATTTAATTTCCTGAGCTGGTTACTAATAGGATTCATTCCATAGAGATCAGTAATTGGTTTGCTATATTAAACATTTCTAAACATAGAAAAAGGAGGGAAAATGTTGGACAAGGTGGCAGTTCTGTTAGAATGGTAAATAATAAATGATGAATAATGAAGAAAGGTAAAGAGCTGTCTAGGGTAGTCCAGGTAGATTGCTTAAGTTTTTTGTAAAGGTATGCTAATTATTATCCAAGTCTAACCAAAATATTAGTAAAGCTAAATATTTAGGGGGCTTCAGCAGGGATCAGAATCAATAATGAGCACTAGAAACTGAATCAAACCGCTTCAAAGGGGAAGTTCTGTAGTCTAAATTGTCTATGCTGTGTTCCACTACCTTCTGTAAAAGTGTGTCATTCTGGCCTCTTAGTTTCTATATATGGCAACTCATTTAAAATTATTCTTTTCACTCTGTTAACTTAGCTACTAGAGATAACACAGGGATTTAAAGTGATAGCAGATGCTGTAGAGCAGAGTTTATGGTGGACTAAACATCCCTTTTTAATACATACAGTGTCATTCCAACTTCATAGTTCCACAGACTAAATACAGACTTCAATTTGAGGATTTCTTTGGTACCGTGGTTTAAGGGGCCTCTACGATGTAGCAAATAATCTCTTAAGTCTCTGCCTTGTTAAAGATGGATTGCATCTGCTTTGTCTAACGAAGCACCAGAAACAAAAAATACAAAACCTGACAGCTGAAACAGTTTCTGCTCAGCCATGAAGATGGAGCTTTTACCTCCATCCCTGCAGTACGAGGCCTCTGCAAACACAGCTGAACTGAGAAATTGCATATGGACAATAAAACTGGTATCTTCCTTTAATCTTCCAAGACTAATGCTTCCCAGATTTTGTTTCTACACTGTATATGCAGATATTTCTCTCTCTCTCTCTCTCTCTCTCTCTCTCTCTGCACTAACAGTTTCACCACTAAAAAGCATCTTGCTTTTTGGCACATGCTCACAACCATCTTATTTTTAGAATATCTCTTTCCCTCCACATCCAGTTTCACACATTGCACATAATGGCTACTATAACATGCGAGGGGAATATTTTCCAGCATTCCTAAGACAGACCATTGGTGATACAATTAATCCTCTAAGAAACTTCTAAGAAAACAGCAAAGATCTGCTTCAGAATAAGCAAATACTTATGTGCACTTCAAGTGGTTTTTTTTGGAGAAAAAGAAATCAGCTGCTTCAGAGAGACACCCCTGTAGAGACACCTTCTAGTTTCATCCAATTGTTATCTACGTTACAAAAGAATCAGTCTAGAAAATAAGTTTTTCTTAGAGGATCTATTTCAAGATAGGTTCATATAGCTGAAAAAAAAAGGATTAGTTGTGAAATGGTTTCTCATTGTATCTGGGCTTTCTATTAATGAATGAATGACCCTCTCTCAGAGATCAAGTAGAGCAGGAAAGAGCCGATATAGAAATCAGTGTTTTGCTAAGGGGTCTGTAGCACAAGACCAGAACCGAGACAGTAACTTGCTTGAGGTCATGCTGCGGGTGGGAGGCGGCTTTTAAGTTGTTGAGCCAGAGGAACACCCTTCCCCATGTGTTTACAGAACTGAATAGGAGGGATTCCCCTCCAGTGTTTGGAAAGGACCTTTTAAATGAGCCTAACTGGGCAAGCTGCACAACTACCTGTTCAATTTTGTATTAAAAAATGTGCATAAGTACCCAGGATTGTGTTGGCGTTACGCCTCACCTGGTGTGCATGCCCCCAGCAATATTGCTCTGTTACTAATGTTCAAGTCCTTATTTTTAAGGATGACTGAATCTGTACTAGCTTTGGGTGGCTGCTATGAAAACCCATAAGCTTATTGAGCTGTAATTTTATTAAATTTGAATGTGTCCTTCAGTTATATTGGCTTTGAAAAATATTATATTTTACTTTGTGTTTCCATTTATTATCTTTAAAATAAATAAGTTCTTAATCATTTTTATCTGGCATTTGATCTGAACTGTCATTTTCATCTGTTGTTATTAATGAGGCTTCCTGCTGTTTACTGTAGCTTTACAGTTCATACTTTTATGAAAGGGTCAATTGGTTTCAGTGCAGATTCCCACATTAAATATTCTCAAATTAATTTTTAGCTGAGCTAAGTAGTGGCTTTTCAGCCTTCGTAATGTGACCTTCACCATGAGCACTGTAAACATGAGAAGCCTGTTCATGTTTTTTCTACCACTGCCAGTGTTTTATAATCCAGTCGTATATTTGCAGTGATCCTTTTCTCAAAGAAGCCCCATAGGTAGTTCAGCTGTACATAGTTGGTGTTACTCACTGTTCCTGCATTCCCAAGGACTCCTTCAGCTATTATCCAGACATCCAAAGCACACTGGAATTTGACTAAGAGCAACTGAAGAGAGTGATTTCAGTGTGGCCCATAATCCAAATCATGCAACAACTGCAGTCATCAAGTACTGGGTCAAGAACTTGGAATGGGAGGATGAATCTGGAGCCATGGGTAGTGGTAGGAGAGAGCAAGGACAGTGCATGTAACTAAGCCAGTGTTTGGAGTGCTGTTCATGCAGCACCTGAAACTCCCTTGGAAAGAGGCGCTCGCCCTTTGGCAGAGCGTGTGGGAAAGGGAAGCCCTTGTTCTTATCTGGAGCTGGCAGATGTGGTCAGCAGCTGGGTGAGCTGCAGCACTTGAGTCCCCTTGGTATGCTGGAGTCATCCAGGCTTTGAAACATTTGTATGTGTTGCGCCCTAATATACAGCAAGTAGAATGTATCCCTTTCAAAATAGCCTGAAAGCCCAAGTAAGGTGAAAGGACTAAGCTGCAGACCCAGTTGTGCTATTGAAAGAGGTTACAAAAAAAAAAAAATTGTATGGTAGTTATGACAAACAAGTTAAGGATCTACCTTGCAAGCTGCTCCACTGCAAGAGGGGTCATGAGCAGCTAGAAATGAGTAAACATCCTTCAGCTGTATGCAAAATATGTAGGTTCTACACCAAGGCTGCTGAACTGGCAGTCGCCAGCCCTTGTGCTGCTTACCCAGCAAGGTGGTGACATGACTTGCCAGCAGTCAAAAACATGAAGCTTGGAGCAAAGTTTTTGGAAGCTTGCAGAGCTGCAACTCAAGTGTAGAGTGGTGTCATGTGGTTGAGTCCTTTATGCTCCTCATGCTGCATATGCAGAGGGGGGGGAAAATATCAGCCTATTTTCTTAAGGAATTTATAACTACTGAGTGATCACCTGTGTAGTGGGTGGTAAGAGGAAGCCTCTGCTTCAGTGTTTGCCTCTCCATATTGCAGAGGTGACTCAGGAGGAGCTGATGGTGAGAGACAGATGGTGGAGAGGAGCCCAGCAGGTTGAAGTTTATCATTTCACTGTGGGGGAGAGAAGAGCAATTTAGTCAGCACAGAAGACCTTAATTTGGGAATGTGGGACATGTTATTGGCCCTGGGCATGCTCCATTCCTTCATTTAACTTTAGTGGTTGTAATCCTTACCACTCCAGAACTACCTGCCTGCCGTGGCTGATCTTTCCACACCTTCTTCAGTGGGTTCATGTCTTCATTAAGACAGTGTGGCTGCCAGTGAACTTCAGGAGTGGCTCTGACGCTTGCTGGGACAGCAGTCACAGTCGAGATGTCTGGTTTTATTGCATGTGGAGAGGAGGCTCTCCTGGGAGCGGAGCCCAGAAACATTCCTGGCCTGGCTAATTAGACTGCATGTCCAGCCTTTGTAACCAGCAGTTGAAGAGCTCTAGGTTGCAACTAGAATTGTCTGCTTGTGATAAGAGTTTATTCAGGAAAAAGAAGGAAAATCCCTTAGCTGTATGTGCAGGACTACATGAGTAAAAAGGAGAGGAAAAAAAAAAAATTCTTGCAAAGGCATATAAGAAATCAAGTGCAGCTGTTTGGGGTAACCATGTGCCAGAATCTCAAAACAATTGATTCTAACCTACTTCACTGACAGGGGTAATAGCAGCGAGATGTTTGGAGTTACTGCAGCTAGATAAACCTGGCACAGACAGGAAAGCAGCTTGCCTGGAGTGTATTAATGTTTGAGCTGCCTGTAGAGCATCTGAGTTAAGTTTTCTGGCTCTAAATAAAATGGCCCATCTGTGCAACACTAAAACTTTTGCTTACCTTGAATTGCGAATCAGTAATGCGGGACTTAGTGGTTCTGTCAGCCACACAGTTTTGAAAACTCTTGAGCATCTCAACCCTTGAAATAATTGCTCATGCCAACAGAAAATCTAGTGTAATGGGTCCACTAAAACTGAGCTAGGGATTTCTTGTATTTGTCTTATTCACTTAAGGAAGTACAGCTGGGATCCAGTTCTGGGGATCCAGACCGAGCAGGGACTTTGTTTTGTGGTGGTTTTTGAGAGCTGGAGTACTAGAGCTTTACCCCGGTGTGCGCCTTGAAAAAATGTTTCGTTACAGTGTAGAAGAGGTTGCAATATGAAATATTTTAGGGGCTGCAGAGGTTGTCCCTTTAACATACTTTCAGTAAACTTGCAAAATCGTGGATGGTAAGAGGTTTAGCTCTATAAAATGAGTGTCAAATATTGCTATTAGAATTACTGCTTAAAATTAGCTTATGTACTTCAATGTATGATTTTTTACCTGACTTCTACATTGTCACTCATTATCTGCTTTATTATGGGCAGTCTAATATTGAGTGCTAAATACCGTTACTGTCGCAAGACTGATGGGTGGCCCCTACCAAGTGAGCAGTTAAATTGTAGCCAAGACTTTCAAACTTGTTCAAAACTCGTTGAAACAATTGATTTAGGAATTTGAGTAGCTTAATCCACCAAATTAAAATCATGATTTAAATTAGTTATTATTGGGCAACAGGATTACCCAATGATTAATGCTAATGTTTACCTAAAGAACTTGCCCCCAGGCATCTGGGGGGAAAGAATGCTGCTACAAGTTGATTTTGCTGAGTGTAGCTTTGTAAGCCTTTTGTATTCTCTACAAAGATATAGACTGTCTCAGTGTAAAGTCAGAGAATAGCAAATATATTTTTTGGTACAAACCCACTAATCCAGTACATCACTCACTACCGCTGTGTATTTTTAGCCTAGCTTGTTAATTTGGCTATGGCAGCATCAGTGCTCTAGGGCTTTTCTTTGTAAATCTACTTCCCATCTAAGTTGTTGATATCTCTCTGAGTCTGCACTGGGATAATTTGGTCTTAATTCCTAAAGGTGAATATAGAGAAAATACAGATGTTAGCACCGAACAGGATTCAGCCTCCCCCATTTCTGAGTGGGGCCATGTATACGTTGGTAGGAGGTTTTGTCATCACTAAAATTCTCAAGTGCATAGGTCTTGATGAGACACTTCCTTATCTAATGTTACACACGAATAGAAAGCAAAGCTGCCTGTAAAGCTTGCTTTAAATTTTAACCACTTATCTCCTGTGCAGTTTATTAACTTCTGGCTATGTGTGCATCTAACACAGCCTGATAAGGTAAATTCCAGGATCATAAATTTCACAACAGATCTCAGTGGCTTGAGTTTTACTTTTTAATCTAGATTCACAGATTTGAATTTTAGGAAGGCAAGTTTCTCCCTTTTCCCCCATCCCAAACAGCCGTGCTGAAAAATGACAGAAGGCTTGAATTTGATAGCGCGATGAAAATAATGGGAGCCGAGACCAGCAGCACCTACTAATCCTCTAATTACTTTCTCTGAACACTGAGGATTGTGCTGCTGAATATTCCTCAGAAAAAGCTAGGGTGAGCTGAATGTATCCCTTCCAAAGCTACGGAGGGAGGATCCCAGCAGTAATGGGTTGTGCTGGTCCCTGTCTGATGGAGGGGAAGCGATGTGGCTCCCTCTACCAGATGTCTGTCTGACTTGAATATTCCTGCCTTTCCTTTGCCCTGTGTTCACCCTTTTGCATCCAGGACTTTGAAATTTTAAAGTAAATGCTCGGTTAGCTGCGGCCCCCGGGGCTGAGGGTGCTGCGGATCCGCAGCGCTCGTGGTTTATTGCGGATGGGCTCGTCGGGCTCCGCTCCGATATCAAAGCTACTTTATGGCAGACATGCCCCATATTTTGGCTGCACTGGTCTCGAGCACTTCTTTTGTACTTATTCTGTACTCTTCTAATTATATTTGATTTCCCCCCCCCCGCCCCCATCTTTGCCAAGCTATGGTTAGTAAATAAATGTGGAAGATGAAGCTAAGCCTCCCTGTACTAGTAATGGAGGTAATTTGTGAATCTAGCTTTTAGCTTGGTCTGTAAAACCCAAGCTGGGTGCAAAACATTCCCATAAAGGAAACTTTATTCCTTTAATCCCACAGAGTTCAGGTGGGAGGCTGAGTAGAGCACATCTACCTGTTATATTCTGTGTCCCTCTCAGCTTGTGAGAGGAAGAAGCTGAATTTTCGACTACTTGTGCAGCAGCAATAATGGGGATTGCGTTTTGACTGTTGAGTGTATTAACTTGATGACTTAAATCACTTAAGTAGCTCAGTCAGAACTGAAATGGAAAGGATGTACGTCTAAATATGCCGAGGCATATGAATACTGCTTGAAGTTTAAACAAGAAAATGCTTAGTGATGTGTATAAGTGATAACTGTAGAGGCTAGAAATATTTTCAGTTACTTGTCAATTCATTGGGCTTTAAAGAAAAACAACCCACCCCTCTACTTAAGAGTGACTGTTTCCTGTGCCCAGGTTGCTAATCTGCTCTTCTGCTTGGGCATTATTGTCTGAAACGTACCCAGGACCTGCTGGTCAGGCTTGCACGGTCTGTGCATCGTCTTCAGATGGGTCAATAAATATTCTGCCTTCCTCCCTCAGAAATGTGTTGCAGGAAGGATGACTTGTTTGATGGATGGTCTTAAAACTTATTAATCTGTTTTTCCTCTGGGGGCTGCTATCGATAATGTCTGTCCTGCTTGGTCCAGTAGTTGACCTGTAGGTTTTTTTGTTGGTAATTTCCATGAATGAAAGTAATACAAAGTCCACTTCATTGCAATGACTAGTTGCAGTGTCTGTAGGAAGCTCAGTTAATGAATTTGAGTGGGTTTGGGTCTCTTTGGGTCACTCTCTTTTAGAGTGCTTTCTCTTAGGGCTGTAGTGCAAAACCTAAAAGGTGATGTCTGTCCCTTGGTGGACTTTATTTAACAGAAATAAACAAATGCTTTCTGTGAGCACTGAATAGCTTTTTGGCAAGGGTGGGTTCATGTCTGTTTTTTCTCCTCTTGAGAAATGTTTGTGCAGCTGCTTAACAGGTCTGTTAAGGTAGCTATCTGGAGAGTCCTTGTCTGTCTTAATGTAAAATTGATTTGTGTCAAATTGAATTTATGGCTTCTGGAAGCTATAGAACGAGATGCAGCTTCTCATGCTGCTATTTGCTGTCTTGGCAGGCAGGCTCACACGGGGCTCACGGGTGCTTCGATTCACAGAAGCACTCACTGCTCATGCACAGCCTATACAAATCTTTCAGTATACGTATGGATAGAAGCCCTTTAGGGGGCTTTTCCCTCTGTTTTTTAGTTAAAAAATCTAAATTGTGGCTATTTTGTGTGCTTGGCATATTATGCAAATGCATAAGTGCAGCCAGACATCTGCTGCTTTTGTTCCCAATGTATAGAAACGAACTGCAGACTATTGGCACCAGAGCACTCACTTGCAAACACACTGTTGCATCCTCCTCTAATTACTGATATTTTTCAGGGTGGATCGAGAGTTTTGGGGGGGAGGGTGCCCCAGCTGCAGCAGCAGAATTGTGTTTATACCTTCGTGTTCAATCTTACAGGCTTGCAGCCTTCAAGAAGACTTTTACCCCTAGTGAAATAATGCCAGGAATTGCAGGGTCAGTATTATTGTCTTTGGAAGGACAGAGGTGTTAGGAAGGAGTAGTACTAGTATTCTTTACCCTGTGAACTATGGTCTTGCTCCAAAAGCAGGGTCTCAACAGGAGTATATTCTAGTCTTTTGATGCTACTTTGCTGGTCCATTTTGCTTTCTTTCCATGAGTGGCTATAAAATACCCTGTAAAACCCCCTTGCAAGTTCATGCCGCTATGCATGTTTTTCCTTTAGTGGTGTGGCTATGTGGAGGGTTTAAACTCAAACAGGAGCAGATACGTCTTCCAAAAACAATCTTACCCATTCTTCTAAAATGGAAGAACATAAAAATGATATATCTCTACCAATAGGTACATGCAAATCCAGTGGGTGAATCTTATTATCTGAAGTGATTACTAGTTGGTATAGAGAGAAAACACCTGGTGGACTAAACGAGAAGTTGTAGCATGACTTTATTTAAAAAAAAAAAAAAAGCAAACCAAAAAAAAACCCCCAAAAAAACTGTTGGATATGAACATGTAAACTGCGAAACTTAGAAGAACATGCATGCACTGAGTCTGAGATGTCTGTTCAAACAGCCCCTTAGGTTGCACACACCACGTAGATGAAACCTGGTACGAGCCAGTGATCCACGTATGTCTCCTGGGTTTCCAAAGCAGGTGAAGCGTTTCCGTGGCAGGGCAGTAATATGCCCAAAGGAGCAGTCTGCAGCTGGACATAAATGATTCTTCTGTGGATAGTTGATGGATCTGACACTGCCGCAGCTTTATGTGCTGTGCCTGGAGCTGGCTCTGGCCCTTGGGTGCCAAAGGGAGGGAATGGAGTTGCTAAAGAAACGGAATTTCCAGGCTCCATTTCAAAGATGGGTGAAAGATCACTTGCAATATAATGTTCCCAGAGATGACTAAAAGAAGATGGAAGGAGAAAATAAAGGCTGAGGGTTAGAAAAGCTCAAAGGCAAGATCAGGAGGAAAACGATTCGCAGGTTGGGTCGGTAAAGTGCCCACTTGCAACTGTTAGTGGGCAACTTGTGACTTAGAGGGGCTCAGGGACTCCTTGATATCTTATACCTGTTGGTATAAGTGGCACCTCTTTCAGACTGGTTTTAATGCACTGAATTCTAAATTGCAACCAGTGAGGCTGCTTTACTGAGCTGGCCAGGAGTCCTAGGTGACAAGCCAGGCCTTGTCTCTTTAGCTCTGTGTGATTGTCCTGCTATGGACAAGGTGCATTTTGAATACCTTGCTCCTGTCCCGTGGGTGGCCTACCCTGTGTTATTCCAGGGAATAAATGCATGCAGAGTGTTACCTCTTTGCTTCTATCCCAGCTACAGAATTATTGGAAAGGGAGAATTTTTGTGTCTCTTCTGGAGAAAGGGCTGTCTGCATTGTATTGGTTAGGTGTCTAAAAAGAAAAACTGCCTCAAAACCACACAGAGAAACAAAGCTACAAAAGGAGCAAATAGCTTAACGTGTGCTTGTGGAGTTGATAAGTAGTCAATCGCTTGAATAACAGCATGAAAACTGCAGCGTGCCCCAAGTAGCAGAAGGTTTGGATGCCAAGGACAGACGAATTGTGCCTTCTAGCTCCCGTCCTCCTGCCTTATAAACCCAGTGTGAAAGGGTACCCAAGATGCTTCTGAATGCTTTAGAAGCCAGACGAGCTTGAAGTGTAAATGAAGGGCCAAAGTGTTGGCTGAGACTTGTTTCTGCATAGGCAGCGAAGCCACATGCCCTGCTTTCAGAGGGACTGGATTGCAGAGATGCCCTGCGGGGTGTCACTCGCTACTCGACTGGGACAGCAGACAGGGCCAGACACACCATCAAAGAGAGCATTTAAAGCCATGTCAAGGATCTGTTGTCTGATTACCTGTTACATGCATGTCTTGAACTTTCCGCAGTCATTTTTGAATGTGTTCATCACTGATGACTGATCCAGACACAAACAAACAAATCTAACAAACTACTAAGGAATTGGTGTTTTTACAGTTAGATTTGGTGCATCTCAGAAGCTGAGCGTTGCTATCCTCAGTTTACACATCCATAACTCTGCCTGGCTGCAGTTGCAACATCAGCGTGTCGGAAAGGGCACCACTGTGCTCATGTCCTTCTGGTGACGTCCGCTTCTCTTTACCTGCATTTGCTGAATCTTTACTTACGGTCTATTTTTTTGACCCTTTCCTTTGACAGCTGAAGTGTTAGAGACAGAGGAGGTGTTGCATGGATATCCAAAAACACATGGGCAGAACGTGTATGTGTTTAAACTTAATGTTGGTGCAGGTCTAATGCAGACACTCGATCCTAAGGAAAGGAGGAGCCTTAAGAGGTGGTTGGGAAGGAGCCATGTGGGAAGCGGACGCAGATTTCCTAGGCAGTGGGACCTGCTCAGGCTCGTGCAGACACCTTGGCCCCCTCTTCTCTAGATACATGAAGCCTTTAGGGTTTCTGTGATAATGTCTCTCATTCTCTCTGTGAAAGGTTAGAGGGAAAATATATGTAAGAGCTATACTGGGTTCAGTGTAAGTTGTCAGGGTTATTGAAATCTACTGTTACAGAAGCAATAATTCCATACAATTCTGGCTAGTTTTAAATTGAAACAGCAAAGCTGCAAGTGCGTAGTGTTCAGATAAGGTTAGTATTGCACGGATTGAAAACTGTCCTAATGTCTTGTGGAATTTCCTCCTTTTAAGTGAGCAGAAGGCTCTTCTGATGTGGGTAACAAGTCAGTGAGTCATGATCATGTGCTCTTGCTGTGTATTTTTTGTGATAACTTCTTGTCTGCTGGCGCTGTCCAGTGGTCCAAAAACCAATGGAAATTTGCTCGAAGCAGAGAAGAGCTGCCCCCTGCAAGCCTGCAGGCAGCAACCTAAAAGCCATGAGAATTAAAGATGTTTCTTTAGTATGAGAAGCCTTTCGAGGAGCTAAAGATTTGACCGGATAGTCGTAAGTTAATGCAGTCCTGCCTGGAGCTCCTGATCCTGTCTTGAACTGTTGGGCTGGTGATGACCAAGGGAAATAAGCAACTTTATTCACTGTCAGGATGTGGAAAAGAGCTGCTGTGCACCCAAAGATGTGCCCGAGTGGGCAAGAGCTGGCTGAGGTGGCTGTAAGCACAAAGTATTTTTACACTCTGGTGAATTTTTTTTTAAGTAAATGCAGTATCTCATTAAAATAACAAGTATAATTTGGAAAAAAAATCCCCTTTGCTTGTGTTTTTATAGATGATGTAAAAACATCTCACTTTCTCCGTCCTTGCAATGGTGGTGCAAGGGGTAGGATGGTGGGTGGGATGTGCCTGGTGCTGACTCGCTCACAGCATTGCTGCTAGGAAAGCAGTTTTGTATTTGATCCGAGTTCCTCCGGGACCTGACGAATTTGTAAGGCATCGCCTTTAGCTGCTGCTTGGATTGTGGGCACAGACTGCTGTGTAATGAGGAGAGGAGCAAGGAGGAAAAGTGTTATGCGAGGAAGCAGGAAAAGCAAGACCAAGGGGGAAGAATATAAAGGAAAATTCAAATTGCCACAGGGTGGGAGGTGTAAAAATTGGACCATTTTAGTGTGTCCAGCCAGACAAGACATCCCATGTGCTGTGTCCAGCCTAGAGGCATGTGCTTCCGAATGGTTTGGTAGGCCCAAGCAAAGTTAGTTGGTGAGTTTTGCCAGCACTGGTTTCAGCTGGGACCTCACTTTCCCCTATGCTCAATTGCTGATTTTCACTCAACTTAAGAGGTATGAGAGCGCCGCTTTGAAAATCAGCTACTGTTGGCCCAGAGGTTCAGATGTCTGGTGGCCATGAGTTCAGGGTTTGAAGATGTGACTACACTGTTGCTCTTGTGTTTCTAGGCATCCTGGGAATGGAGTAGGGACAAAACGGAGCTTGCAGGTTAGTGCCTGGTCTCCGTTCCTGTTCTAGCTCCTGCCTAGATGTTTTTTATTTTTCTTTTCTTCCTGTGGCTGCTTTCCATTTACAAAAATCTTATTAGATTTTTTGCCTCTTTCTTTTCACAGTTCATTGGGCCGATTCTTTCGTTTTTCTGTAGTTTCTGAAATATTCCAGTCTCTCTTTTTGACTTGTAAATGGCCAATTGCTTTTAGACAGGTAATTAAAATGCATGTGAACTGCTTTTGAATTGGTAAGCATGCGGGTTGAAACATTTCTCATAACGTTCTTGGCTTCTTTGGAAAAATGATTATGCGGTTCCAGGAAATGTGGTATTTCACACTGAAAATAACTGAATTTAAAAAATGAGAAGCAAAGAAGAGGGGAAATAAGATGTGGAAGAAAAGGTGGGAAGAGAAAGGAACATAGAAGAGAATGTATCGATTATAACCTAGACTAATAGTTTAGGCAGGACACTGGCCACGCTCAGCCAAATAGGGCTCAAATATGATAGTAATTCCAGATTTCTGCAGGCAATTTTACATAATTCACTTATGTAAGCAATGCTAGTCAAATTAATTGTAATACAGTGAATATGTCCTATTGACACTGACATCAGTGAACTAGCAGGCTCCAGAAATCTCCAACTCATCTTGTGTCTACATATTTTATTTTATTTTATTTTATTTTATTTTATTTTATTTTATTTTATTTTATTTTATTTTTTTATTCTTTAATTCTCACCTCTTTGACTATATTACTCCCTCATGCATTGGTATGTGGATTATATGGTTACATATTTAGCTGCCACACAACTTAGTCATCACTTTTAATATTTCATTTGTGCTATTGTAGCACCTAAGTCCTACCTGGGGCTGGAGGTCTCTGGTTGTCAAACATGCAGAGAGGAAACGCTCTTGGTGTACCTGGTTCAGCATGGTGATTACTAGAACAAAGGCTATAAGTTTCAAATAAGAAATTTGGGCTCTTATTTTAGCACTGATCACCAAATATGCTTAAATTTATCTCACTTCTTTAACTGTTGAGGCAGTGAAGCTAGACTCTATGCCTTGAAGTCACATAACCTCGTAAATGTTAAAATGTTAAAAGCTCCATTCCAGAAAAAAAGTCATAAAAATAAGGCTGTAGAGGACTGGGAAAGGTCATCTTGTCACTGCTTTGCCTCCAGGTACCATCACCGAAGCCTAAATCTGTAGCAGGTAGTGGAGCTGCTAAGTGCTTCTAGTGAGAAGTAATTTGTAAAAGCTCTGGATAATATGTTGCTGCAAACACCCATCGCTTGCAAAGCGATTTCTTCCCATATGTGTGCTTTGAACTTCTCTTACATTGACCACTTTTGCTAACCCTTAGGTTTTTACTACTCGTGTAGTGTCTTTAGTAATCATGCAGTGTCTTTATATCTCTAATGTTCAAAGATTTTTAGCGTATTGTTTAATAATTTGTTTGTAGCTTTGGGATCGTTTAGACTTTGTCAGTCATGACAGAGCAATGAGCAAAATATATTTTTGTTTAGTTTAATTATTGCCCTCTGCCTGTGAATTTTGTAGAAGAAGGGTGACAAAGGAATGAAGGTAGTGAGAGAAACTCAACTCTTTTAGAAAGCGAAACCTCTCAGTAGAGCACTGGGGAAAGTTTCAGTTACCCTATTAATTCAATGCTTTTGACACTGCTTAATCATTTCAAGTTAGTCTTTAAGCTTGAGCAGCAATGGTCAATACCACCAAGCTTTCTATCCTGGGGTGTATTTCAGTATTGGGATGATGTGTCTGTGTTTTATTCTGTGCAGTACTCGGTGGACTAGTAAAATCTTTCTGAAAAAGACAGCCTTGGAGCTGTAGTCTTGGGAACACAAGATTCTAAACACAAAAGAATTCAATCACTGTCAAACTGGACTGAAAAACAAGAATTGTCCTCTTGCAATATTGTTTTAAGTGCTGAAATGCTACACAGTATTCGATGCTATATCCATATCTGTAGAGATTGTTTTCCTTTTTACAGCTAGTAAACCATGCGTTGGGAAACTAAGCTAACTCATAGGTATCAAGTATTTTAGAAACAGAAAGCATAAACAAAAGAAAACTGCAGTTGTCTGCTTTTTTAAAAAAACACACACAACCCCCCCCCCCCAATCCTATTGCATTTACTGTGTAATAAAGTGTTATAAAACTCTGCACTGTTTTTCCTAATCGTGGTGAAAGCTCTTTGTATAGTGAAATGAATTTGACTATGATGTTTATGTGGAAGCTGTGTATAACCCATTTTCTCATTCAACAGGCTGTCAGCTGTAAAGGCCAGCATAGCATCTCTTATACGTTATCCAGAAACCAGACTGTTGTAGTGGAGTATACTCATGATAAAGATACAGACATGTTTCAGGTAAGACCCTGTTACAAATTAATTGGTTTTTAAAAAGCAGTGCTGGGTGTTCTCTCTATTCTGAGAAAATCTGATGGCCAAACTCTGCTCCTGTCTGTGAGCACTCTGAAATTTTGCATTGCCTGATCTCTCAAACCAGTGTCAGCAGCTGTTAACATCTGTACTACTGCTACCTTCCAGTTAATCAAGGAGCTGGAGTGAAAAGAAAGTGATTAGAAATAGGACATGGGATGGGGAGGGAGGAAGATGGAAGGGATGGAGGAGCTGTGTCCTGAAGGAGACAAGCTGAGAGGCTGTGGAGTCTCCAGCCTTGGAAATATTCAAGAGCTGCCTGGACTGGGTCTTAGGCAACATGCTCTGGGTGACCCGGCTTGGACTAGATGGTCTTGAAAGGTTCCTTCCAACTGTTCTGTGAATCTGAACTGATTTAAAAAAAAAAAAAAGTAACAAATATCCTGTTACTGAAAAGTATATAAATATATCGATGGTGTAGGGGACTCTGCTGTGGGTTTCTCTAAGCTGCTTTTATGCAACACTTTTTCCATGAATGCATTTGAGTTTTTTACATTGCCTAATATTCTCATAGCCTAAGTTATGCTCTTAACACAATGCTTTTTTGATGTATGATCTGATCAGTCGGAAACTCTGTGCCACCTTAAACTTCAAGTTGGAAAGAACAAACACATGCAACCTTTTCCCATCCAGACTAATCATGTTTGTCTTGCCCATGATCTCTGTAATTGGAGCATCTTATACTGAATTATCCCTCTTCAGTCCCTCATATTTTCAAGGCTCAGCAGTTGAGTGGTGTTGGCAGCAGAATGTCAAGATGCAAATATTCTTGCTTCATATGGCTTCTGTGTGTTTTTGTGCCTTGTAAATTTTCCCAGTGTGACTTGGTAACCTGTGAATGATTAAATCCAAATAGTGATTGATAAGAAACAATCTTGTTTGTGCTCCTGCATGAATGGATAGTTGGAAAATATTGCACAGCTGGAGTGAACTGCAATAGGTTTTTTATGTTGACTAGCAGTTGGAAAATGAACCCCAGAAGGATGAGTTACTGTGATATTTGTATATCTCTCTGCAAGATTTTAATTATCACATGCTCTGAGTTGCTCTTGTGAAACTCTCTGTATATATTAATTTTGAAAACTGGATTTTTTCCACTGCTTGTGTACACTAATGTAAATAAAGAGGTGAAGAACAGCTGCTCTTCTGTTTGTGGTAGACACAGCTCTTCCTCATTGCCCACTACCCTTGTGGTGGCTACAGCATTTATTTGGGGTGGGGGGCAGGGGGAGTTGTCAGTAAAAAAAATGAAGGGTTTGGGAGTCAGTTGTCATGCTAGTGAAACCTGGCAGCTGGAGGCGAGGAGGAGCAGCCCAGGTGAGCAGTGCTGCACAGCCTGAGTGCGAGGCGCTTGGCTGAGGCCCGAGGTGAAGGGAGCTGAGGATAACTGGCTCTGCAGTGTAAGAGGGATCAGAGCTCCTTTCTGGGCTCCCCAGTATGAGATGTGAAACTCCTCGAGAGGGTCCAGCACAGAGCAACAATGAAGGGACTGGAGCAGCTATCCTGTGAGTAAAGACTAAGTGAGCTGGGCCTGTTCAGCCTGGAGAAGACTGAGATGAGATCTGATCAATGTGTACAAGTACCTGAGGGTGAATGTAGGGAGGATGGGACCGAACTCTTCTCGGTGGTGGCCAGTGACAGAACAAGGGGTAATGGGTACAAGTTGAAACCCAGGCAGTTCCCTCTCCATGTGAGGAAGAACTTTTGCTGTGCGGGTGGCAGGGTGCAGAGCCCTGGCACAGGCTGCCCAGAGAGGCTGTGGAGGCTCCTGCTCTGGAGACCTTCCAGCCCTGCCTCGGTGCCACCCTGTGCTCTGGGTGTCCCTGCTGGAGCAGGGGGCTGCACTGGATGATCTCTGGAGGGCCCTTCCGACCTCAACCATCCTGTGGTTCTGTGATAACCAGGATTTTGGTATTAGTGTAGAATAGGCTGGTTAACACTTCTTCCTCTGTTCCCCTTTGGGATTCACTGACCTCTTGATCAGAAGGAATTTGCCACTGAGATGGCTCAGGGTGCCCTGCCAGATGCAGGGACTTGAGTGCTTGCAGGGCTGGCACTGCAGTGGAAAACCGGAAATTCTTGAAGGTGACAGATGCAGAAAGGTCTGTGTTGTTTCCCTAGCTTGTAACAGAGTCACAGGACTAGGTGATGGTCAGAAGTGAAGCACCCATGGAAAACTTGGGAAGCCTACAGCAGGGCCAGTAAGGAAATTAAAAAGGTACTGAAGAGCAATGATCAGGCTGTCTGTAGATAAGTACTAAATCCATTAAAGCTTTCAACTCTGAAATGAAAATTGCTGTATTTCCATGCATAAGCCTGCCAGTTGTTAATGGGTTTAAATTCCCACGTGCACGCTCTGCCTGCTGGCTGCTGTCATTTGGTAACCATTCAGTTTATATTTGTGTTCCGTGACTGCAGAAGAAAGTTTCATCGTAGGGGCAGGGCTGCCCCTGCTTTTTTTTTTTTTTTTT
>VZSV01000060.1:760707-790213 GCA_013398735.1 Nothocercus julius | reverse complement strand
TCTCTCTCTCTGTCTCTCTCTCTGTCTCTCTCTCTGTCTCTCTCTCTGTCTCTCTCTCTGTCTCTCTCTCTCTCGATAATTTGGAGATTCATTTCCAAGGAAGTATATTTTAAAAGGATGTTTGAAAATACTTGAAAATCTGACCATGGTCAAGTGTTTTGGCAGGTTGACCTGGCACCTCTTTGTCTGATCCTGTGCTTAGTGTCCTGTACCCAACATCAGCAATAGTCACATTTTCTGCTGGACTTGCCACTGTAGTGTGTTATGGGGGACATTATTCCCCTTTTGTAGAGCTTTCTGCTTGTTTTAAAGGCATCTAGGTCAGGATCTCTTCATTTAACAGCCAGGAGGTTTTTCTAATGTGTTCATGTGACTTCTCCCAAAGCCAGGTAGTTTCTTGTCTGTGTGTTGCCAAAAATTAGGATTTTACATGAGAGTTTAGGTACTGTTCTGTTGCTGATGCATCAAGTTGGAATAGAATCTGGTCTTTCATCATATGACTGGCCAGGATTGTATTGATTATACCTGCCAGTCTCACTATAAGGGGCTGAAATGTGTAGCCAGTGCCATAAATCTATATAGGAAGCAGGTACATTGAATACAAAGACTTGCTTTTTTTTTTTTTCAGAATGGCCCTTCAAAAGATGCGTGGTTGAATTCTCCCTTGCTGTCAGAGTGAAATTCGGTTGAAGTCTGAGAATCTGCAGCTGTTAAATTATTTATTGGCAAGTTGTCTGCTTTTCCCTCATCTCAGAGGAGTGGGGGGTTTTAATAGAGCTTCTTTGACTGACAGGAGACACCAGCAAATTGACTGCCTGGCTTTTATAGCTCTTACTGGTAGCCCAGAGTGGGGAGGGAAGTTGCCTGATGCGTCAGCTGGAAGATTTATAGTTGGCTGTTGGGAGTAATTTAGGGAAACAGTATGGAATATGGCACAGGGCACAAGAGGATTGCCAAAATGCAGCCGGCAGCTTTCCAGACAGGGTCTCCTCTGCTATAAAAGGAGCTGGTAGTAAAAATGAGACAGGAGAAGAGGGAGAAATAATGTTGGACATGGAGAAACAGCACCACGATCAAGGCTGTTAGGTAAAGACTAGCTTTGAACTACAGAGCTAGGTGTGTTGTCACTGCTGTCTGACTGCAGTGTGAGATGAAATGAAAATCTGGGGGGAGAAGTTGATGAGTAAGTGTTGTCCATATCAGACTTCTCATTTATTACTGTTTGGCTTTCTTTTCCAATGGGTCTAAAAAAACATTCTTGATGTGAAGCATGGGAAATTCCCATGGTTTGAGGATAACTTCTTGCACTTCAATCATTTTGAGCACAGTACCACATGGAACTAATTCTCTGAAGGCTTTTTTAAAATACAAGAGAAAGTACAGAATACTTGGTGTTCTATAGCCCTACTTCTGACATAAATGAGATGCATGAGTCAAGGAATTGTTTTCTTGTTTATTTTAAAGTAATTTCAGAAATTCTAAGAAGAAAAGGCTTTGTCTACAGATGTTAATGCTTCTCTCTGAATATATCTTGATTTCCTGCTGACAGGTTGGTAGGATCAGGTTAAGACTGGGAGCTACTCCTTGTGTGCTTTATGGTACAAGGTGGCAGATTTTTCCCCCTCTTCAGGCATCTAAAAGCTTTGATAGTGATGTATTTCAGAGGCTTTGACAGACAAATTTGTGAAGAAAAATATTCAATGTTCTGTACTGATTATCCTGAAAAAACTTCCACTATTCTCTATTGCTCTGCGAAGTTATGGATAAAGTTCCTGCTGCAGATCAATGCTGACTCCTTTAGCGAGAACTGCACTGGGTTATGTATTTGGAAATAGTATTAGAAATGAAAGTGGAATAAAATTTTCTTGATAATTTTTAGTCTAAAGTTGTCAAATTACCTGAACTGGAACTAGCTTGAAAATTCTCTTGGGTGTTGTAGCAGTCACTTTACTTCCTGTGAAAGAAATGAAGTGCAATACCCTAGGCCTTTTTAGTGTTTCATTAATGGATTTTTCCACAACAAACTTCATACATTTTATACCTGGGTTGGGAGCTGTGGCATGGAGACGAGAACTGGATGTGTCACCCAAGATGGGAATTTCTTCCCATCGCATTCAGCATGCATTTGAGCCCTGCACCATTCCCACCAGTTCATTTGTGACAAGCTTAGTATTAAAGACCTCGCTTAAAACACCTAAACTCAACTGAAGAGTTTTTGTTAGTGTTTAAGGAGGCGCAGTGAATTTAGAGTTTGCAGAGATGTTCAGGCACATGATGGAGCCAAGGCAGCAGTACCAGGGCTGACTTTGAAGAGCAAGAGGCCAAGTAGAACGTGGCTTCTCAGAAAACATTGAGGTCATGCTTAGTGAGGAGGTTATGTCATTTAAGTGTGGGTTCTTGAAGTCTGAAATAGTTTCACGTCAAGAAATTTTTTTAATCTTATTTTCCCATTTGACCATAGTGTGTCCATCAAAAGAACATTCCTGGTTTTGTTCCTTGGCTCTGGTTTCTCAGTTAAGTTCAGAGTTGGTGTAGCAGTAATCGGCCTGTAGAAAAACTGATGTAATCTCACTGTGTGCTTAGTTTGCAGTCAGATCCCTTTGCCTCTTTTGTAGTGAAATGCTCTATTCCAGATGTCTTGTTGTTTCCCGTTTTGAAATTTTTAAAAATTTATAGGTGTCATAAAACGAAAACTTTTGCCACTTATCAGTGGTGTCTTTTTGTAAAGAAAGGTTTTTTTTTTTTCTTTTCTAATTCGTTTGCTCATGCATATGTATGATTAGAAGCAAATTTAATTGCATTATGGGCCTGAGTTACCTGAGTTTTCATGTGCTGAAATACAGATTCTGTAATCATGAAGGTAGGTAGCTTTTTGTTATGGTGTATTAAAGTGGTTGCGTTCTGGGTCTTAGAACAATGGTTATTTTTACAGCAAATGAACATGGAACTAGAACTGTGAATAAAGCTCTGAATAAAACCATTTCCAAGCTAACCTTGTCTTAATTGACAGTATATTGTGGTAACTAATTTGTAGAGGTAGGCTTAGGAAATATCACAGGGACAATCCTTTTCTGCTGCTGACAATACTTCTTCAAGCAAATCACTGTAGCTGTCCTGGGCAAGCATACACAGCAGCTGAATAAGTGAAAATTAGTCTTACAGTGTAAATTATGCATTTGTGTCTAGGGTCAAAAATCAGTCTTTGGTTGGATCTTGCCTTCCAAAAACTCAGATTACTGGTGTAATTGACACTAATGTGACAAGATTGTACCCTTAATGCTTGCTTAGTTCTTTAAATTTTTTTTTCCCTCCATTGTGACTCCTTACAATTATACTACTATTTTATTTTTTTTTGCAGGTTGGGAGGTCAACGGAAAGCCCCATAGACTTTGTAGTTACGGATACAATTTCCGGCTGTCAAAACAATGATGAAACTCAGATTACGCAGAGCACCATATCGCGCTTTGCGTGCAGGATTGTTTGTGACAGGAGCCCGCCATATACAGCACGGATTTTTGCAGCTGGATTTGACTCTTCTAAAAATATATTTCTTGGTGTAAGTACTTACTACAGATAACTTTTAACTATGAGCAGAATTCATTTTTATTCTGCATTATCTTCGAGCAGCAAAATTTACTTTTGCTAAGTGATGTCTTATGGTGGTATTAGACTCTTATTACTGCAGTGTATCAGCCTCAATGTTAATTAGCAATTGCAGTTTAGGTTTGCTTCCTGTATTCTTGACACTCATTGCAGGTTTAAGTTGCTGTGATTGTTCTTGGTCTTCAGCACCCAAAACTCATCAAGCATGTGATACAAACCAAATGTGCATATGGCACTGATGCTCCTTTTGAGTGGTTAGAAGCATCTATGTTAGCACTGCCTTTAGGGTCAGTAAAGAAAGCATGAGTCTCACCTTTCACGTGGCCTGCAGACCTGCAGTTAGAGATGCTTCTTAAGTGAATTAAAGTAACAAATGGCAATTGGAGGTTCATAACGGAAATTACTACTTAACCACTGCAAAACTGACATAAGGAACTTATTAAAATGTTTATTTTTAAAGATCTTAGCGCAGCTGGGTAGTGAAGAAGCATTGCATTTTAGACAGTGTTGGTAAAAGTATATAATATTCAGTGATTAAAACTTGAGGGCGAAAAACTTTTAGACAAACCCTTTTCTGGGGTGGTTGTCACACGCAGGAAAAAGCAGCAAAATGGAAAAATCCTGATGGCCACATGGATGGATTAACAACCAATGGTGTGTTGGTCATGCACCCAAAAGGGGGATTTACTGAAGAGTCCAAGCCTGGCGTTTGGCGGGAGATCTCCGTCTGTGGTGACGTGTACACTCTCCGTGAAACCAGATCCGCTCAGCAGAGGGGGAAGCTGGTAAGTCAGAAGTAAGCAGGTAGTTAAAACAAAATGAAGGACACTTATTTTCTGGTGCTGAATGTATGTGATTGTGTTGTAACTGCAGAAGAATAGCCTTGTCCCTGGGTAGTGGGCATGGCAATCGTCTGATAGATGTGTGCCACAGTAAGACCTGTACTGCTGTTCTCTTTCTGCTTACACAGGAAGACAGTCTTTGTTTTTTTTGTTAATGCCACTTTTCTGACTGAAATAGCATATAGTGCAAAAACTAATTAAACTTTGTTCTGGATTCCCCATGTTTTAAGTACCTTTCTGGGGCACTTGGAGATCTGGAAGCTGGTACCCGCTCTGTGTGCATGTTTCAAAAGGAAGAGTCAACTTGCCTGCAAGCCTGGTTTGGGTACTTGCAGCTTCAGTTTGATTTACCTGCTGCTGGGAAAAGAAAAACCTCGTTAAGTAGATTCCTGTATTATCCTACAGAGCAGGATGAGCTTTGCCTTTATGAAAACTGAAAAGTTTCAGCTGCCACTGAGACCTGTGACATAAAGAACTGGGACAGAGATTCCCATGAAAATGTGCTTCTATTTCTCCATAGAAGCTGGAAGGGAATCCTCGTAGCTCTCCCTTTCTACCTCCCAAATCTTGGGGGCCTAGGAAGGAGGGTGCTATCTTCGTTGTTCCTCTCATCTTCCGTCCCCTCAAAGTAAAAGACAACAAAACTCCATATGTGGATACGCAGCCAGCCCTGCTCACTCAAGCAGACCGGCTTCCACAGAATATTTTGGACTTCTAAACAGGACCTGGGTAGAGGAAAAGACTCTCTGGTCTGCAGACCTGGAAAAGCCTTCATGGTTCAGCCTTGCTGTTCTTCGAGGGGAGCATCTTCAGGGAGTGAGAAGATGTTTTGAGAGCCTTTGCAGCCATGATGCCCCTTTTGTAACATCACCATACAGCTGCTAGACTCCAAAACACAGTCTCGAAAGGGGCAGGTGGAGGGAGAATTCCTCTGCTCTCCTCCTCTGTGCTCAGTCTTGCTCTGTGCTGCAACCTTGAGTTCCCATTACTTAGCTGGGGTGTTGTTGGGGTGTCCCGTACCCTGCACCTGAGCTGACTTTGCAGCTTTGCCATTTGCTTTGGAAAAGACTGACTGCTTAAAAGGCTGAGGAAGATGGAGTTTGAATATTTTGTTCTGCTTTCAGTAAACAGCCTGTGTCGCACAAATTGCTTTGCCACTTTAATGATGGCAGCCAAATATTGCCTCGGGGACCGGGACAGATGATGTTGCGATTGCGCCCTTTGTACGTGGTTAGCAAAACACCTTATTAGTGCTGCTAAAGAAAGGCAGTGCTAAAACAAATTCCCTCTCCTGCATCCAAAATGGCTTGAATTCTCATTTAAATAAAATTACATGGCACACTGGTATTGATGTGATCCGTATTCGCTGATTGGGTTCATAAAACCCAGCGCACACTGTATAATGAATTGAACACACTGCATACTAGGATGCTTTTTGCTCTTCTGTTTGTGAAGGAATTATGAGAGGTGCATCAAATCAAGGGTGTTCTCATCTCTCCACCAGCCGCTGAATTTTTCTGCTGGCTGCACTTTAGAGTGTGACTTTATCTATAGTCTGTATTGCATCATCTACATGTTTTGTGCAAGGATGATCTACAGTAAATCTGTGAATTTCAACTGGATTAAAATGTAAATGCCAAATTGGTTGTCGTTCTCAGTGTTCTCATGCAGTGCAGGCATGATGATTTCATGCGACCTACTTAATGGCCAGGCTGTTTGTTCGGCTGTAGTTGTATTTTCGACTTGCTTTCTATATACAAAGCTGGGCAGCAGGTCTGTTTATTTGCTCGGACACTTCTTTTTTAATATATATTCATCACTGCTAGACTGAGAGCAGTAGCATGAATTGCCTATATGTTTGTTGACAGTAAAATGAATTAGAGAACACTTCACTGAAGTGCAGCGTGTGTTTAGCATAATCTTTTGAAAATGTATTATAAGCACCTGCTTTATTCAGATGAGAGAAACCTTTGGGTGCTGTACACACTGGGTTGTATCTCTTGTAATAAATACCTCATGGGATACAGGGCCTGTTTTTTGGGGGGGATGTGGAGGGTGGGAAGCAAAGGGGTTAGTTCTCTGGAAGCTGAGCCTGTATGGCTTTAATAGCAGGAAAAATTTAGCTGGCAATTTACTTTATGCTGCAATTATAATTTCTGAGGTGTGGCTGGTGTGCCGCTTGTCTTCCCTTATCATTAACGGACCTGCAGAAAAGCATTTTGCTGCTGCTGAACATGTGGGAGCTCGTGCTTCTGCAAAATGCTTTACACTTACCACGAGCCAGACATGGGTATGAGTAGCAGGACAGCTGGTCTGTCCTGGGTAGCCGGTTTTAATCCGAAGCGGATCTCTTGCTGCACGAGCATCTCTGCTCATCTCTGTGGACAAAGAATAGGGGGGGGTCAGCCCAGCTGCCCTGCTAATGCAGCCCTGGGGGATGGCGAGTTTCCTCTTCGCCCCATCAGACTTATCATGAACCTGACAGAGGCGTCCTGAAAATCAATATTAAAGATAGAGGAAATAAGAGCCCGCTGAAATGTGTGTGTGGAGGGGGATTTCTGAAGAAATTTGCATAAAGTAATCCTTTAGGAAGGATATTACAGGAAGGAAAACTGGTGTGTGGTAACTAGTTTTGCTGTAGCATGTAACTGTAGGTGCTGATTTAGGACCTTCTCTGCAAGCATAGAATAAAGACTCATGTTCCCTTATAATCTAAGTGTAGGACAGGAGATAACGGATGGATGTGGACAGGGGAGCACAAGGAAACAAGAAAGCAGTATGAGTGAATATTCAGAGGGATAACGGTGGCGAGGAAGAAGGTGCCTTCCCAGAACGCGCCTAAAAGCAGCATCTCTGACTTACCTGCTTGTTCTTGTGTTCTACCCCTAGGTGGAAAATGAGACCAACATCCTGCAAGACGGTTCTCTTATTGACCTGTGCGGAGCCACCCTTCTGTGGAGAACAGCAGATGGGCTGTTCCACACCCCGACTCAGAAACACATCGAGGCGCTGCGGCAGGAGATAAACGCTGCCAGGCCCCAGTGTCCTGTGGGGCTAAACACGTTAGCGTTTCCCAGCATCAACCGTAAGGATGTGGTGGAAGAGAAGCAGCCCTGGGCATACCTCAGCTGTGGTCATGTTCACGGCTATCACAACTGGGGACATCGCAGTGACACACAAGCCAACGAGCGGGAGTGTCCCATGTGCAGAACCGTTGGTCCCTACGTGCCTCTCTGGCTTGGTTGCGAAGCAGGTTTTTATGTGGATGCTGGTCCTCCAACTCATGCTTTCACCCCGTGTGGACATGTGTGCTCTGAGAAGTCTGCAAAGTACTGGTCTCAAATCCCTCTGCCTCACGGTACTCATGCATTTCATGCTGCCTGCCCTTTTTGTGCAACACAGCTGTCTGGGGAACACAACTGCATCAAACTAATTTTTCAGGGTCCAATTGACTGATATCATTTTGCGGTGATTAAAATAACATGTTCTTTAACAACTTACTGTGAAGTTTTTTGCCACTAACTCTAGATTTTACCTTTTTTTATAATGTTATTAATAGGGTGGTCGGGTGGGGATGGGGAACTGACAGGGAAATTGTGAGGGACTGCGGTGAAACAGGATACATTGATACCTGGAATTTGACAGATATCAGTGGTGTTGCATGCTCAGAAGCAGCATAGTCATGAAGTCTCCTTGGTCAAATTGTAGTATATTTGTAATCTTTTTATTAGTTTCCTGGATCAGAAAACGGTGTCTTACTGATTTTTTTTTAAGCTAAGATTTTTTTAATGGAAGGGTTTTTTCTTCTAAACTTTGACAAGCCTTTAAAGCCTATTTTTCAAAGCTAGAAGGAACGTACAGAATGTAACTGTCTTTAATTTGCAATATAATTTAACTTGAATAGTTTATCAAGGAGCTAATATAGAATGTGTGGACAGCCATAGGTTAATGTTCACTAGGGATAATTGGTTATGTAAGAGAAGTTAGTTGCCTAAATTGTAGAGTATAAATGCTATTAAAATATCTATTATGGTATAACACAGCTGGCCGAAAAGGCATCAAGGATTACTTGAAACTGAGGAAATCCTGTTTGCATTGATTTCCTTTCAGTGTAACAGAGATCCACTGTTCGTTATATGTGGAATATGGCCCTTTTGTTTGACTTCTTTTTTTGTTTGTTTTTTGTTTAATCTACATCTGGTGAAATTGCTTTGCTTTTTTTTTCCTTTTCTTTTTCTTTTTTTTTTTTTTCTTTTTAACATATGTAGTTCTGGTTTGCAAGCCAATGTTCTGTATATGTGTAGTCTGGCCTCTCTATTTTTGCTTACCTTTGCCTGCCCTTAACTGCTCCTTGCATGCCCAGAACCATTGGGTTAATTAAACTGTAGCAAAAATTGCATTACTGAAGGGGTAGTACTGCAGCAAGACAGACAGTTTAGGTACTATTTATGCAGAATTTATTTACATAGACCTGAATTCAGGAAAGCACTTAGTATGTGTTTAAAAATAAGCCCAGCAATGGGACTGTTTAGATTCTCAAGTGCTTCAGTGGATTGTGGTTATACGCTGTTGTGTTTCAAAATAAAAAGCAATTAAAATAAGCTTTTTAAGTTCACTTACTAGCCAAAATGCTGTGAGAAGAGCATCCTTTTGGTTCAACTGAGTATTTTTGTTTCATTTTCAACTTGCTGCCATCTGTCACCTTTTTTTTGTTTGTTTTGCAGATTGAGATGTGTTTGTATCTATTTTTTTCAAATGTTTGCAAATCAAACAGAATTCAAATGTAATCAAATATATGCATCGGGGTGGTACATCTGAAGCAGATCACTTGAAATTCCTGACTTTTCAAGGGAGCTTATGAATGTTTACTATGAAAATAATTAAATCAGAAATTCATATGAGATGTACCCCTCCTACTGCTGATTTCATTTCATGTAGAATAATTACTCCTTGATTATTCTTTTCTTTCTATATTCTTGGTATCTGAGGTATCAATATATCCAGGTTTAAAAACAAAAAATTGGGAGGAAAATCATGACATCACTAGATGAAAATGATCATTCAAATTGAGTTCTGCTTAATTAGCCATAGCTTTTGGCTATATCTGTGCCCTTTGTATAAATATATAATTTATATGATTTTAATATATTCTGTATATATACTTGAATTGGCCTGTTCATATTTTGGTTGTAAAATTGTTTTATAGTTAACCTTAAACATTTTGCGTGTCCCTTGCCGGTGGTTATGGGACATACTTTGTCTGCTGCTGTTTTTAATATAATTTTGCTGTATAAAGGTTCAGCATTTTAATACTTTGAAAATAGCTTTACTTTTCTTTTTATGCTTTTGCTGTAAAAAAGAAAAAAAAGTTTTGTTCTGTAGCATTTTCTCTAAAAATCCTATACTGTACAGTTTTTGTCCCACTCAGTGATTGCAAATAGGATGGATCCTGTTAACCTAAAACTGTATGCTTCTTCCTAGTGCCTTTTCAATGAGATCCTCTTGTGATTCCATATTCCAAGCCCTTATTCCCACAGGGCAGTCTTGTGGCTAACCTTCATGGAGAACGGCAGCCCAGCCAGACCCGGAAAGACCTGCTTTCTTTCCCAGACCTGCTCCTGGCTCCGGCATGGACGCGAGGGTGCCGCTTGCCTCCGTGTGTCCGGCGGAAGCTCCTCAGGTCCCGCGCGCGCTCGGCGCCGTTACTCCTCTTCAGCGTATACCTCATGCCGAGCGGCGGGCTCCGTGTGCCGAGGGCAGGAAGGCGCCTTCCCAAAGCCCCTCTCCTGCGGCGCCCGTTTCGGGGCTCTTACAGCTCCAGCACTTCGTGGTAACACAAGAAGCGCTGCAGGGAGGAGCAGCCCCTCTTCCCGGGAATGCCCCTTCCGCAGCTCTTTTGCACAAATCCAGGTACTTTGCCATTAGCCTGTATTCAAAGCCAGGGCGGGTCCCAGAGTTCATGGGGAAAGCGATGGAGTTTTTAGCATTTTTGTCCTCCAGCAGCCCTTACGTGTGCTGCTCTGCTCAGACGGAGAACTGCGTGGCTGCTTGGAGGGAGTAACCTTGAGAACTGCGCTCGAGCTTTACCTTCGGGAGGGCTGTCCCATGATTTCAGCGTTACCAAGTTTCTTGCGTACCATTCCAAGAGCTGGCAATAATGTGTTCTGTAAGGATTGTGTTTTCATCTGCTACTGTTGATTCTATTTATATGCTTCAAAGAAAAACCCAGCTTTTACAGTGTAACTTTTAGCTTAAAAGTATTTTTCTAGACTGATCTTAAAAATAAAATCCATCTCGTGCCCATACACTGGAGCTGTAACATTTTCTGCTTTCCTGTCTCCTGGCAGCCTCTTGGGACCAAGTGCTGGAGTCTGAGCAGCGGACTCGGCAGTGACTTGTGCTCTTGTTTGAGTTGTGATCCAAATCATCCCAAAAATGCATCCCAGCACAGCCCTGCCTTTTAATCGAGAGCCTTTTTCAAGCGCACTCCCTCTGCACCTCGGGGTACTTGGGTTAATAGCTAAGGAAGGAGTTTTCCTCTGAGGATGGGCACGGGGCTCAAGGAGAGGGGAGCCTTTGCCAGGCTGCTTCCCCGAGGCGCGCGGGCCCACCTGGCAGCAAAGAGCTCTCGGTAAGGGATCCGAAATGGGACGGCAGCTGTTGCCCCTTGAAACCTTCGAAAGGATGTCCTGTGGGTCCGCAGGAGCTCCAGGGTGCACGTGAAAGGCTCTGACCTTCTGAGCAAAAGGCTTTGGTCATTTTAATGACAAAATCTGGAATCGCAGGACCGTGTTTCAGAGCACGGCCAGGGAGCAGAGGGGCTCCCAAAACGCAGAGCGTCTCTCGGTGAGAAACCGCCTGCTCTGTGCACAGGAAACTCCCATTTCTCGCCGCTCCACGCAGCGCCCAGCCCAGCTGTGGGCCTGAGCTGGGGTCTCCCTTTGTGCTGCTGCGCTCGCTGGTAAACCTCCCCGTATTCCTCCGAAAGCAAAAGCATCTCCAGGAGCCGCGTTTCTGTCCATCCAGCTCTGAGTCCGCGCGTGTTCTGGGGGTCAAAGAGGTGTCGGCAGCGACCCGGCCGTTGCTGGAACGGGCGTAAGGCTTTTCAACGTGGCTTTTGTTCGAGAGAGCTGGCCTGGCTTACCTCCTGCTCCATGCTGAGCTGTGGCAACCCTTCTGAAAGGAGCCGTGGCCTCGCCGGCGCCCGCGTTCCCTGCCCTTCCGGCAGCTCCCTGCGCGCACGGGGAGCGAGAGCTCCCCTGGAACGGGCAGCCGGAGCGGCTGATCCCAAAGCACTTGGGAAGCAGCTCCGCGTTAGGTGCCGGAGGTGGGTAACGTGCGCAGCCCAAACGGTTTCGGATGCTCTGGTCAAGGGTTCTTCCTCCTTTCTGTTTGCTGCGTTTTCAGTCTCTTGCGGAATCTTCATTCCGCTCATCAGCTGTTCATCCGTTTAGCTACAGGTAAACAAGTAAATAGGACTTGGAGAGAAAAGCGGAGTCTAAAAAAACACTCAGGCTTCCTCCTCTCTTCAGGGGAAATAGGAGCGTGAGTCTTGGCAGTTCTCCCATTACTCTGATTTTGTAGGCAGTGTTCACTTCATCTTGTGAATTGAAAGGAAAAACATAGAAGTTCGGGCTGATTCGGAGGTGAGGGGGGTGGAAATCTAAGGATAAAAGTGGTCAAAATACTGCAGCCTTTGTGCAAAGGAAGCCTCGCTGGCTGCAGCAGACGTTTTGCCCTTGCAAGAACTGCAGAATTAGCCTCTGAGGGGCAGCGAAGATGCAACTTCACGTTGTTCAAGCAGAGTTTGTGTTTGCTGGCAGCAGAGCGAGACCAACTTGCTCAGACCCTGAATTACAGAAGAAACCGTTGGCAATCTATTTTTTTCTTCCCTTTTTTTTTCTCCCCTTTTTTCTTTTTAACAGGGCATATTTATAACTTCCTGATGGGCGAGCCAGCCTTCAGGCAGGTGGAAATCCCTGCTGCTTGTGTCACGGATCGCAGGTCGGGTGGGGATGGGCGTTGGTTTTCTGGGATCAAACACGTGATGAGGAGCCCGTCGAGGGCTCCTGCGCCGGGCTCGAGCCGTAGCAAAAGCCGCGTTCGCCCAGCGAGCTCTCCGGGGCGGGCAAGTGACGTTGGCCTTTCTACAGCGTTAGCGGCTGTTAAGCTTCTGGGTATGTTTGTAAAATTGGTCTTTTATACACTATGTGAAACGGACTGAAACAATTTCTTTGCTGTCGTACCTGTGGAAGTACAAGCCATTTTGCAGGAAAGAAAAAAAAAATGAAAAAAAGAAAAAATTAAAACATTATCTCAGTATTGACTTTGACTCCCTTAGTGTTTTTTTTTTTCTCCTCCCCCTCTTGATTTGGTGTTTGTTAGGGTTTAACTTAGAGTTGGAAAACACATGAAAAACACATGGAAAACTTCAGGAGAAACCAAGTTGGTTTTTACCTTTTTACCCTTTCTATTCCTCAGGAAACCACAAACATCCCCCTTTGACTGATGGTTCTTGAGCACTTGGTAGTGCAGGTGTGAGTGCCCTGAAATTTCGTTTGATTCCCTTCCCTGAGTCTTTTAAATGGAGCTGTTTATTTTCAATGCCAACTACCTTCTCGCTCTGTTAATGTAATTGCTAAATAAAAGCAACGTTCGGGAACAATATGCTTCATAACTCTTAAAATTAATTTCCATAGTGGTAATTCAATGTTTTATTTGTATCTTTTTTTTCCCTTTCTGCATGCAGTCCCTGAATACATTAAGCATTTTTTTTCTAGTGAATTAAAATGGATTTTTTTTTTTTGTTAACTAGAAGAAAATGCTGGCACGAACGTAGGAAAGGGAAATAAAAATATCTGCAGTTCTTTTCCAAATGTGGTTGTCTGCCAATTTGCTATCAGGCTTCTTTGTAACTGAAGAGCATTAAACACTTCTCAGGGCCGCTGTTCCCAAGGGAATGGGAGAAGGGGAAGCTCTGCCTTATCTGCCCGTGGGTTTCCCATCTCTCAAGGGAAGAGAAAAACAGTTTCCTGTGGGGCTGTTGCCTTCTGCTGAGGTCCCAGCTCTGCTTCGCGGTGCCTTAACGGTGCATAAAGTTACCTTGCGCGTATAATAAAGCACATGGATGCAACTAGGCTGCATGTCTGGTGCGTGGGCATCTTGGTGCTTTTCTGGGTAGGGTTTCTGTGTGGGAAATACATTGGAAAAGCCCAATTTAACCCGGTGCGGTTAAAGAAAAGACCTTGGTACATGCACGGCGTGCTTTTCCCTGAGCAGTTGGGAGGTGTAAGAGTAGTAGCAGCAGCACCACACACACAATCCCAGGACGGCCGAGCATTTTTAAGTTAAGTTGCGTTCATCTCATTCTACGGAGCCGCGAGGCCCGAACGTCGTGATGCTGCTGGGCTGGCTGGCGCCTCGGGCTCCGCGGCGCCCGGCAGCCTCCCGGCTCCGTGAAGGCCCAGGCGCCCTGCGCGGAGGCTCCGCTGGCGGGGAGCCCTTGCCCTGCCCTGCCGGCTCGAGGACGGCGGCGTGGGGCCACGCTCCTCCAGCGGCCCTGCTTTCCCGTGCGAGAAGGCCCTGACGGGCAGGAAGCAGCTGAGGAGCGAGCGAGAGGCGTCCCGGGATGCAGCGCGGGGAGCTCGGGGCGGCGCGGCGGCCCTGCAGCGCTGCCCGAGCCTCGGCGGAGCTGCAGCGCCAGCCCCGCGCGCCGGCCTCCTTGCTCTCCCCGCCACCATTCTCCAGCACCCACCTAAAGACGCCGCGGTTGGTTTTTGTCCCGCGCCCTGTCAAAGACTCTGTGTTTCTGCCCCGGTGATGCGGCCGTGACACTTCGTTTATTAGTTACTACAGCCCTTGCTGCTCTGAAATGATTTCTGCGAGACATTTCCCGAGGCCTTGTGATTGCTGCCCTTTTCCCCGTAAAGCTACTGCTGTATATGTATTTTTAGAAGGAACTTCTGTCTGCCTTAGTCTTGCATGAAAGAGATTTCTGAAGTTTGACACAGATGTCTGAGCCTGAATTTTTTTACTCCCTGAAAGCTCACGCTTGAGGCCAGGGCCAAGATGAGGCACCGCGTAGCAGCACGAAGAGCCTCGGCAGGGCCGCGTGAGTTTTTGAAACCGCGGTAGCTACGTCTGCATCGTATACGTGCGCGCGTCAGCGCGTAGGCACCGAGCGCGGCGAGGAGCTCGTTCTGATCGAGGGGCCTCGTTTCCTTCTGCCAGCGTGGACGTGAGCGGCCGCCGGAGGACGGACGCGCGGGACGGGCGTCAGCGGGGCGCNGGATCCCAGCGCCCTCGGCGAGCAGCGCGTTCCGCCCGCCGAACCCAGCGGGGCGCCGCCCGCGGCTTCACCGGCCCGCGAAAGCGGCTTCGCTGCTGCTACGCGCGCACGAGCACCGAGTCGTCTGGAAGTGACGGGACCGGAGCTCCTTGAAGTCTTTGGAGAGGCCCTCGCGATGCTCCTCCGCCGCTCCTTGGGAGCCGGGCGGCACCCGGAGCGGGGACCGCGGGAGCCCGAGGGCGGGAGGCTGCGGCCGGGGACGGCGCTGCCTCCGGCAAGGCCTTTGCTCTGCCCTTGTGCAAAATGCTTTTCCCTTTCCTGTGTAAGGAACAAGAAGTGCAGGACTTCCCTGCCCCTGTCTGGGCACTTCTGAGGATTTTCTGACTGTAAATCTGGCTTTTGACTGAAGAGATGACTTTTTTTCACTGCAAGCAGAGAAAAAAAAAATACATATATATATATAATATATATATACGTATTTTAACAAAATGTTCCCTGCAGAGTTTCTGTGATTTCCTTCATGTCTCCTCTACCTCCTGGGCTCTCCCAGGCAGGATATTCCCCTCCCGCCCCCTCCCTAGCTGGATACTGAGGGTGTCTGAAGTGAGGTGCAAGGGGAAGGGAGCGGGAGCTGAGGACACAGGGACGGAGAGGGGAAGATTCCCTGCAGGTCCGGTCGGCGCCCGCGGCAGCCACGTGCACAGCATTCCCAGCGTGCGGAGCACTCGGCTATCCCCAGCTCCTCTCCTGAGCCCTGGCCGGGTTTCCTGAGCCCGGGCGGCAGCTCCGCGATCGGGACGAGCGTCCCTGGCCAGGAAAGCTCCTCGCGAGCCGCACGCGTTTCCTGCCGCCAGCCGGGAGAGCGCCCGGCACTGCCTTTCCCAGGGGAAGCAGGAAATGCACGTGCCGGAAAGCGGCAAAAAAGTCTCTCTCTCTCTCTATATATATATATACGTACACATGTGTCATGGCAAACGTGCAAAAGCCCCCGCGCGAGCCCCGGGCATGGCAGCCACGCTTGGGGTGCTTTGCTTGAAATTCTCGCCTCCCTTTGCTCTTTTGCACATCAGGGAGAGCCCCAGCCTAAACACACCGAAAACACAGTTTTCACCTCCGCCAAGACCAAACCGGGCTTCGGGTGCATGTGCAGCTTCCTAAACCTTTCCCCCGAGCCCCAGTTTTTTTCCCATATCTGCTTTGTTTTAAGCATGAACAGCTGGAGTTGCGTGAATATGGCAAAATTGCAGCTCTTTTCCTTTTTTTTTTTCTCCTCTAAAGCCCATATGCTTGCAGGGAGAAACAAACCAAAAGAGAAGATGCATCAACAGCAAGCCAAATATAGAACATAAAAAAAAAAAAAAAAAAGACAATTTGGGATAACAGCTAAAACGCTGCTGCATTTGAAGCTGCCCTCCTCCCTTACGGATATTTAGCGGTGCCTCTGCTTTCCTTGGGGCTGTTTCTTGTCCTCTGTCGCCGGAGGAGCAGAGAGAGCAAGATCCGGGTTTATCTTTTCCTCCAAGCTTGGGGCCTTTCCTGCTCTTTGCAGAGGGTTTTGTGCTCTGGAAAGTCGAAATTGCAACGGGCGGCAAAGCAAAGCGGGGCTGGGGGCTGCCGGGCCGGATTCCCGCTGCCTCCTGCCCCTCTGCGCTTTTACGGGCAATTTTGATCTCCCGAGCCTATTGAGTCAACTCCATCTCCTTCCAAAGGTGCATCCGGGCAGGAGAAGCTGGTGGCGGCTCTTCCCGGCGAGCGCAGCCCTTGTGCTGCCGAGGACGGACCGCGGCTCTGGGTGGTGCTTGGGACATCCCTGGCATCAGAGCCCTTCCCATTGCTCTTCCCAGGGCCGAGTCTCTGCAGTGCCGGGGCTCAGGGAGCTGCAAACAGCTCTTGCACCAAGCCAAATCCCACGGGAGAAGGGCCCGGGAGCCCCTGGGATGATAGGGAGCCCTGTGGCCAGGGAGGGACCGGCTCTGCTCTAAAAGAAGTAAAAAAAGGCGATTTATGCCCTAATCGCTCTGGAAGCCTCGTTGCTCGGCGCATTAGGGCTCGGGATCTGCTGCAGCCCCGTGCAGCAGCAGATGGGCTGATTTGCACCGCAGACCGGGCCCACCGCCCGCGTTCATCTGCTCCAGCTTCCGCAGCCTGGCACTGATTTATTCCCCGGTATTCCCGGGATTTATTATCCATGGGCGCCCAGAGTCTCTTATAGCAGAGCCCTGGCCAGGACCCACAGGAGACTCTTTCCTACCCATTCCACTCTGGAAAAGGTCCCTTTTTAAACTTGTATTCCCAAGTCAAACACCCTGGCAGCCCCAGGGCTTTTTGGTGACCTCATGTCACTCACTATTTGTGGCTTGGGAAAACCAGGAAAAGGAAGCAAATCCTGCGGGCCCAGAAGCCAAGCAAGCCCCTGGAGAGTTCCCAGGTGACACGAGCTCACATTGCCTCTTCCTACGGAAAACATTGCCTAGTTACCTTCTCTTTTCTGGGGAAAAATTAAGATTCCTGCAGTTCTCCCCCCAGGTGTTCCCGAAAGGGCTCAGCAGGATTGGGGCTGCCCGTGCCACACGCCCGCAGTGCGGTATCGATGCCATGGACCAGCCTCGGCTGTTTCATAACCCTAAACACCTCCCAAATCAATAAATCAACATTAACCACCATTTAAGCCACTGCGACACAGCCCGGGCGCTTCCTCCCCTCCTGCTCCCTTTGCTCCGCCAGCACTCGGACGCGTCGGGGGCAACGTCCCGTCCCCATTCCCTGGGTTTCCGTCCTTTTCGTCACTGCTGTTTGCCAGCGTCTCCGTCCCCGCGCGAAGCTGCCGCGGGCTGCGGGAGGCCCTTTCTACGGGCAGGAACGGGGAGACGCCGGCGCCGGGATCCGCGGCCGAGCCCGGCGGCCTCCCCGCGCCGCCGCCTCCGGCCGCCACCGGCCTCCCCAGCCCTTCGGACTCGCGCCGAGGTTTTGCAGTCGCCTTTCCCTGTGGCAAAATGGAACAGGAAAAGCCCCGGAGCGTTTCGGGCTGGGCTCCTCGGCTTCGCTTTTTTGCACGACCCCCAGCTGCTCGACGGCCGCGGCTCCAGCGCAGCCCCCGTCCCGCCGGCGGCCGCACTCTGCAGCCGGGGCCGATCCCGGCTCCTCCGAGGGGCCATTCCCTAGTGCTGGAGCCGGGGTCGGGGTGTCCGGCTGCCTGTCCGCGTGTCCATCCCCGGTATGTGCAGGAAAGGGGAGCAGCTCCCAAAGGGGACTCTGTGGCCGTTCCCATGTGCCCAAGTGGTGGGAGATGCTTGGGGAGCAGCAAAAACATCCCCTTTTAGCAGGATGAAGACGACTTCTAGAGGCGCTTCGAGGCCAGAGCACCGGGTTACCGGCACCAGCGGATGTGTCGGGGAAAATTAACCACGAACAGGACAGCAAGAAGTTTTTAGCGCTGGAAGATGCATCGGCCGCCGCAGGGCCGCTCCTCTCCGCAAACGCCCTCCTGGAAGGCCGCGGAGCCGGAACCGGTTCCCGGCGCGGGCGGGAGATGCTCCCTGCGGTCTCGGGCCGCTCAATCCCTGGGCGCTGCTGCCACCTAACGCCCAGCGCCCGAGCGCCCAGCGGAGCCGGGATGGGCGCGGGACCGGCCTGGCCAGGGGAGGCGGCGCAGGGGGGAAGCGGGAGAGGAGAGGAACCGCTTTGGCCCGGAAAGAGGAACCAGCTCTGCTTTACTGTGCAGATGCCGCCTGCCAGCGCTCCGTAGGGACCGAGCAGCCCCCATAGGGACCGAGGAGCCATCACAGGGACCCAGCAGCGCCCACAGGGACTGAGCAGCCCCCAAAGGGACCCAGCAGCCGCCATAGGGACCGAGCAGCCCTCATAGGGACCGAGGAGTCACCACAGGGACCCAGCAGCCCCCAAAGGGACCGAGCAGCCTCCATAGGGACCGAGGAGCCATCACAGGGACCCAGCAGCGCCCATAGGGACTGAGCAGCCCTCATAGGGACCGAGGAGTCACCACAGGGACCCAGCAGCGCCCATAGGGACTGAGCAGCCACCACAGGGACCGAGCAGCCCCCAGAGGGAGTGAGGAGCCATCACAGGGACAGAGCAGCTCCCAAAGGGACCCAGCAGCCCCCATAGGGACCGAGCAGCCACCACAGGGACCCAGCAGCCCCCATAGGAACCCAGCAGCCCCCAAAGGGACCCAGCAGCCGCCACAGGGACCCAGCAGCCCCCATAGGGACCCAGCAGCCCCCATAGGGACCGAGGAGCCACCAAGGGACCCAGCAGCCGCGATAGGGACCCAGCAGCCCCCATAGGGACCAAGGAGTCACCACAGGGACCGAGCAGCCGCCACAGGGACCGAGGAGTCACCACAGGGACCCAGCAGCCCCCATAGGGACCCAGCAGCGCCCATAGGGACTGAGCAGCCACCACAGGGACCGAGCAGCTCCCAAAGGGACTGAGCAGCCCCCATAGGGACCGAGGAGCCATCACAGGGACAGAGCAGCTCCCAAAGGGACCCAGCAGCCCCCATAGGGACCGAGCAGCCACCACAGGGACCGAGGAGTCACCACAGGGACCCAGCAGCCACCACAGGGACCCAGCAGCTGCCACACGGACCCAGCAGCCCCCAAAGGGACCCAGCAGCCCCCAAAGGGACCCAGCAGCCGCCATAGGGACCGAGGAGTCACCACAGGGACCGAGCAGCTCCCAAAGGGACCCAGCAGCCCCCAAAGGGACCCAGCAGCCGCGATAGGGACCGAGGAGCTCCCATAGGGACTGAGCAGCCACCACAGGGACCGAGCAGCTCCCAAAGGGACCGAGCAGCTCCCAAAGGGAGCCAGCAGCTCCCAAAGGGACCGAGCAGCCTCCATAGGGACCGAGCAGCTCCCATAGGGACCGAGCAGCCACCACAGGGACCGAGCAGCTCCCAAAGGGACCGAGCAGCTCCCAAAGGGACCCAGCAGCTCCCAAAGGGACCGAGCAGCCTCCATAGGGACCGAGTGGCTCCCAAAGGGACCCAGCAGCTCCCAAAGGGACCGAGCAGCCACCACAGGGACCGAGCAGCTCCCAAAGGGACCGAGCAGCTCCCAAAGGGACCCAGCAGCCCCCACAGGGACCGAGCAGCCCCCATAGGGACCAAGGAGCCACCCTAGGGACTGAGCAGCCCCCAAGGGGACCCAGCAGCCCCCATAGGGACCGAGCAGCCGCCACAGGGACCGAGCAGCCGCCACGCGCCAGCCCCGGCATCTTGCAGCCGACAGCGCCCACTGAGCGCTGCACGGCCACTAAAAACCCGTCCCTCGAGGCACCCGGTTGCCCCAGGTCGGAGTTGGGTGTTTAATTAACATGAGCAGGTTTCCGTGAACACCTTGGACAGCTGGCGGTGGAGCCGGGTCTCCTCGCCTTGGGAATGCCCAGCCCAGACCCCAGGTCTCCTCCCGGCACCTCTCCCCTGCTGCAGCCGGGTGCTTTGAGCTGACGCAGCGACCGCTCGGCCCAGCTCTGGCCCACGGGCAGCGGAAAGCGGATCCCGAGCTGCCCGGGCTCTGCCGGCCCTCGGGGAGCTGCGGGGAGGAGGATTCCTGCTCGGCTGTGCCTGCAAACGGCTCTGCAGCCCTCTCGGCCTCATCTCCCGCGCAGGAGCTCGGCCTCCGTGGCCTGTTTTGCGTTTATTCCCTTATTTTTCCTTCCTCTACGGGAAGTCCCCGTCTGCCCAGGCCCATCCTGTTGTTGCGGGGCGGCCGGGCGCCGTCTCGGACACTTCCTCTGCGCGTCGCTACCTGCAGATTTATTGCGAGGAGGCGGCTTCCTGCCCGCGTTATCTCTGCCCTCCGCTCGGGCACTTCCCACGCCGTCGTCCCCCCATCGTGCAGGGCCCCCGTCAGAATAAGCTTTGAAATCAAGATGTTTTTTCCTAAAACTTGACGCCAGCCCTCCCAAATCAATCAACCAATGAATCAATCAATCAATCAGACCGCGCATGCCTGGGATGATGCCCCTTCACCCCCTTGGTGGCTGCTGGCCGCTGCAGATTTCTTTCTTGCACAAGGTCCACGCTTGCCCTTGAAACCTGCACGAGAAAACAGAAACGACCGCATCGAATGAGCACTTCAAACCCCAAAACATTCCCAAGTAGCAGCCCAGCCGTCAAAACGCACAAAAAAAGGAGGAGTGATTTGAGAAGTTTAGGCCTTGCCTGCAGTGCACTGATTTCCTTCAAAAATCCCAAGGTCGGAGGGTGTCTCTAGATTCCTGCCTTGTGGCTGCAGAGCACTTGGGGACTGGCTGCAACGGTGCGGGAGGGCCGGCACGTGGCCTCGTTCCCGTCCCGGGAAGCCGGCGGGAAGTCCCCGCGCTGGCCGGGAGGCCCTGCCTGCGTGGAGGCACCTGGTTTAAGCGCCGCTATGGGGAGCCAGATTTGGTGGTACCGGCGCTTTGGCTCCTCATTTCAGTTTTTCTTGGCTCCGTGAGGATTTGACTGGAACCAGATTTCTATAAGCCACTCTCGGGGATATAAGAGGATGGGCTCGCAGTTTTACACTGTATTAAACCGGGCACTTGAGTGATGGCCTCAGGCTAGCTCTGCCTTGGTTTTTATACCGAGTCACTCCACTTGAGGCCTGCCTTAATTTTTAAGTAAACGAGTGGAAAAATGTTAAGGTGGATCCACGCTGCTGGGGTGGGGTGAGTTAACTTCCAGCATTATCCACTCTCCCAGGAGCAGAGTGGGATGGAGGATGAAAAGGGGACAGCAGAAGCAAGGCAGGATTGCAGGGGCACTTTGTTGGGACAGCTGGATCCTGGAGGTGCTTGTTTCCCTATGGATTCTCACTTTGCCACAAAGCAGCAAAATATAAGCCCAATTCTATCACTGGGTGCTTTGTTTTTTGGGATATACCTGTTGCCGCACCTGGTATCAGCTCCCGCTTGGAGAAAACTTTTCCATGCGAGCAGGTCTCCATCTCCATCGGCGCATCCCAGCTGGGCTAAAGAGGCACTCAGGACTCCCCAGCAGCAAGTTTGGGCTAATCCCTCTCCTTGCACAGCATATCCATAGCACGCATATGCCACGGCTTTCTAATAGTATTAATAATTCTCCCTTTATTTCTCATTCAAACACTCTTGGAAGGATCATCCAATTTAAATCACAGCTTCTCTAGTTAGCGTGTGTCACCACGAGAGGGCAATAAATCATCTAATTACAGTGATGGAGCCAGTGTCCTTCCACAAAGCCACCCATGATGAACTTAAATGGATTTTAAACATTAATATAATAGGCATTTAGTAAAGAAGGGAAAAGGAAAAGCACATTTTAAACAAGCCAGCAGGTTACGCTGCGAGTATTTTGGATGTGACGCTTTCATTGGCCACTGAAATCATCTTGATGCTCATAAGGCTGCCAGAATTAACACTGGGAAAGGAGTCCTGCCTCTTTGAGATGCTAATTCAGGTAGAAGCTCATTTCGGGGAGTGCAGACGTACTGACCCTCATGATGCAGAGATATTTGGAGAGGTAATGGAGGGTTACTAATTTCAAAGCATATTCACATCCTCAAAGGCAAAGGAGGAAATTTCCTCGGGCGCCGCGTCCTCAGCCATGCCCAGACCATGTCCTCGGGCGAGGAGTCCACGCGGGCCTCGGGGAAGAGCTGCTGGCGGTCCTGGGGCTGCTGCTCGGGGTGAGCTGGCCATGAGCTGCTCAAGGGTTGAGGGTGGAAGACCTGTGTTCCCCCGCCAACCCATTGCTCCGTGGCCGATGCTCCGTTTTGCCCCGCAGGCTGTGGCTGGGTTGCTGCGTGGGGCTGTGGCATTTCTGCCCCGATCCCTCCCAGGAGGCCCTTTCTTTCCTGGTGGTCACCTCTGCGGCAGGATGGCCCATATGGAGCTAAAGCAGTTTGGGGATCTTTGTAGAGCTCCAAAACAAGACAAGGTCTGTGGTTTGCTGGTAGTTTCATTGCTTTCGTTTACATTCCCATGCATGGCTGGAGGAGACACAGGGCTGGGTTCATCCGCCTGCCGCGGAGCAGCGCGAGAGAGAGAAGCCAGAGCTTTCGTAGACTAATCCAAACCCACCAGTGCTTCGGTGCTGCCCTGGTGCTCAGAGCCAAGGAGGGACGGGCAAAGATGCTCCCTGCACCCCGGCATGTGTCTGATCAATACAAGGAATGGGGCTGACTGGCCTTAAACGATGAGGGTAGCCCTAAACCATGAGGAAAAGCAAGAAAGCCCATGCCCATCTGCCAACAACGCCTACAGCACGTGCTGAGGAGCGGAGCTGCAGCCAAGGGGTGCTTGGGGAAGGGGTAGACCTGGTGTACCCAAGGAAGACCATGAAGCTTCCAAGGATGCCCGGGGAGCTGAGGTCACCCCTTTCCGCAGCGTGGTGCCTGGGGACATCGCACCAGCCTTGCTGCCCCTCTTGGGCTTGGCCAAGTGGGGCCAGGGCCCTTTTGGGCACCGCGGCTGACGCTGGCTGCAAGGTGAGAAGGACTCGTGCGAGGAAAAAGCAGGTGAATGCACGGGCGTCTGCATGGACTGCACTCCCTGGTAGGCTGTTTGCAGCATTCCCAGGCTTTTATTTCACATGTTTTACCCCAGATCAGCAACGTGGGGGAGAGTTCGGTCCCAAGTGTAGCATAAAATGGCCGAGGAAGGACGCGGCACCTGGAGACACAGCGAGCGCAGCCACATTCCGCTGTGACTTTAATAACTAATAAAGACCCGATATAAATACGCGATTGAGAGACCTCAAAGCTGATTAAATCTGTTTGATACACGCGGGCTTTCCCCCCTCCCTGCCCTCCCGTTGAAGGACAGTTTGCTCGTTCAAAGCGAGCGGCGGCCTAAAGTCGTAATGCCGATTACGGCCGAGGCTCCCGCGCCGGCCAGGCGGGGTGGGGGGAAATCAAAATCCCTGTAGGGTAGTTTAAAGTCGGCGTGAGCAGTGTGTAATCTACCCAACAGGATTGATCCAGGTCAGGAATTAAAGGCTAAAATGGATTAAACAAAAGACATTCCCCCACTTGCAACAAGAAGGGGAAACTTCAAAGGTGGGATTTGCTCGCGCGGTGACAAAGGCGCTGGATTTGCCGGGTGCCGCGGGGCAGAGCCCTCCGCCGCTCGCAGTTCGCTCCGCGTGCGGTGACGGACGCGTTGGGGTTCGCGTCGTGTGTTTTTGGTGCTCCCGGCGCCCTCCCTGGGGTCGGAACGGTGGGTTAAGACGATCGGCTCAGGGCTGCTTTCCCTTGTCTTGTTTTGTTCGTTCTTTAAGGAAAAAGAAAGGGAAAAGAAAGGAGAGAAAAGGAAAGGAGGCGGGAAGGAGAGGGAGGATTCGTGCAGCTCCTTGTCAGGCGGAGCCCCGCGGCCGGACGGGACCGTGGGTGGTGAGGGACCCAGCGAGGAGGTGGAGCTGCCGCAGAACTCGTGCCCACCAGCACCGTCCCGCAGTGCCGCGGGTCTGGGCGCTGCGTTTGCTGAGGCAGAGGGTGCAGCTTAGCCACAACGTGTGTAGAAGTGTTGGCGAAGGCATCATGATGGTCGAGGAGGGCAGGAGCGAGGCCGGCTCAGATGGGCAGAGAGCAGGATGAGCGCGAGCAGAGACAAGTGGCCCTGGCGGCTCATGGGCTGCAAAGAGAGAGCTGGAAAAGGAGCAGGTCCCACCAAGAACGTCAGTGCTTGCCCAGCCTGTGGACGTGGAGGTGCCTTTCTCCTGCTTCTGCATGCCCAGTGATGACCAAGCTAGTCCTGCAAAGGGGAGCAGCCCTGGTGCTAAGGTGCTTGGTTGACATGTTCTCCATTCTGCCCTCGAGGGACTTCCAGGCAAACAATCCCAGCCAGATCTCCAGGTGAGCCTTGCAGCCCCTTCCTCTTAGTAGAACAACATCCCACAGCATCATCCAGACCATTGGCTTCATCCTGCTTCCTGCAGCATCCAGACCTGGGGCATCTCGGGCAGCGCTGGACCGAACTCTTGGATGACTCTGCAGAGGTCCTGCATGGTGGGACCACGATGGTTCAGCTGGCCTTGGGCACTTCTAATTTCTGGGACCAAACTGCAGTGCAAGGGAGCAATTTGGGAACAGAATTGTATCATTTAAAACTATTACTTTGAGGGAAGCAGCCTCTGGCTCACTTCTTGGTAATCGCATTGGGGTCGGCTTGTGTGTTTGTGTTCGTACACAAGTATTCCTTACTAAAGCCAGGCTAATTATATTAAGAAATGGATCCACACTGTTGTACAGCACATGGCTACTATATTTCTATTTAATTATCCAGGTAATGCAATTAGGCAATCAGACCTAATCTGCTCTTAAGAGGAAGGTTCCCAGTTTTGCACAGTCAAAGGCCTCTTGCAATTAAATGTCACACGCTTGATTCCGAAAACAAGAAAACATCTTGGGGAAACTCTATCTATGTCTACGCACGTTTTCTATATTAACCGCATAAATCAGAACTATAACTAATTTATTTGGGGATGGAGAGGAAGGACCTCTTATCTTTCCATGCCCACAGCTGATAATTATGGTTATTACAGGATGGGGGCCTTGGAAGTGCGTTGCAAAAGGCTGTTTCTAACTGCGAGCTACTTCTCACAGAGGGCCAGGATGAGGTGTCCGCAGTGGGCTGTGCTTTTTGTCCCATAACGCCAAATCTAGCAGGGTCCTCTGCTAAGATAACCTGGATTTGGCAGTGGAAGAAAGAACCTTTTTTTTGCAGTGCACATGGTGAAGATGGGGAGCCCCTTGCTGAAAAACACGGCAGGTGCCACCCTGCACCCGGGCTCAAAAACGAATAGATAAAATGAAAGGAGGGGGCGGAAAAAATCCGTGTTTGTCTATCACAAACTTGGCTGAAAAGTAACTAAGCAAAAGCTGGACGGAGGTGGCCGCGGGGTCTAATCTGAGGTGATGTCTCCTAAGGGGGTTGTGATATGTGAGACCCCTGACACAGGAGCCTATGACACCGGCCCAGTGTTGAGATACCCCAAGTGATGAAGAACCTGGTATTTTTTTTCTAAGATGATCTTGGAGAGGCTGGTGAACAGCCACCAACCCAACAGGGCCCAGACTGGATGTCCCAGGTGGGTCCTGCTTGCTCCCGGTCCACTGCCTGTGCTCAAAACCTCATGTAAAACCTCCTGCACCGAAATGCCCTGCACGGCCCCGGCTCTTTGCTTGCTTCTCCTTGACCCCCTGCACTCGGCATCCAAGCGCCAGGGCTTGAGATGCAATTCCTTGGGGCTTGTGGCTCCTGCGGCGAGGTCCCCACGGCGGCTTGCCGGGGATCAGCCCCGACCTTCCACCTCCTGCTCCGTCTTGGCTCACTCCGAAAATCCAGCTCCTTTTTGTTTGGGCTTTAGCAACCGCCACTCATTTCTCATTTGCCGTCCTACGTTCCGCTCCCTCCTGCGGCCCGCGAGCTCGGCACGCTTTGGAAAAGCCAGCGTGAGTCTGGGGGCTCCGCAGGTGAGATTTCCGGGGCCGCTCCACAGCTCTGATTCTGCACCGCGTTTTCGCCGTGCAGGGCAGGCAGCCGGCTTTAAAAAAAAAAGGAGAGATAAAGCCAAACAAGGAAAAAATCAGTCAAAGCGAAGGAGCCCCAGAGCTCCCGCAATGCCGGGGCGATGGGCAAAGCTGCACGAGCCGGGGGACGGGGATCGTGGGCACCGCGCGCCCGCGGATGGGGAAATCATTCACTGTGGCAGGAATATGGTATCTGCAAAAACCCATTTGGGCTGCTTTTATAGGAACCGAGGTGGTGTAACTGCGTTCGCTAGCAAATAATTTAAATATTGCCAGTCACGTCACATTGTGGTTGTTTGGAAATAATTATATCCATATCACAGACAGTAAATAATAGATGTGCTTTCACTAACATTTTATTCATGTTCTGTTTTAATATGGCAAACTTAGAAGTAATTTAATCTCCCAGTAAATTGAACTGGTAGGGGGTTCTTCACACAGAAGATTGCAAGTTATTAATTCCAGGCAGTCTTCATCTTGTACAATTAGTCACTGTTTGCAGCTGGAAATGTTTTATTAATTTTCCATAGCAGTTGATTTTCCACAGTTTTCTCAGTTTAAATTAAGCAGTAAGAGCTGCTGTTTCTTCTTAAATAAATTTCCTTTCCACAAAAATACATGCCTCTGGCTATGTCAATTTTCCCGTTTGATTAAAGTGCCAGCAGGCAATTAATAACTTAATGCATTTTAAAGTACTTTTGGAAAAGTAATTTGAATAGCCAAACTTGTATATTTGAATTGATTGTTGCAGAAGATTTAACACCCGTTCTTAAATCACAGAACCTTGTAAAGGACAAATGAAGAGTTGGGGAAGAACTAGACCCCAACCAAGACCATCTCCTAACCACAGAGGGGTCCTCTAAGGGTCTTCTCATTTTAGGAATGCCATCCTTGTCCTCAGGAGACCCTTGGTTTGCCTGCAGGTTGCAAGAGGAGAAGGGACTTGCTGCATCCACCGAACTCTCTGGAAGAGAGTAGGGGGAGTCCTGAGAGAAGATATTGTCCTTTCTTCATTGCATGGTGGGACGTTCTCAGGTCCTAGCAAGGGCTCCTGCGGCCCCAAGCACCCAGTTCTGTGGAGGTCCCAGAGGGCCCCTTATGGGAATTCAGGACCTGGTGCCCATGCCCATGCCTGTGTCCATAGCCACCTCTGTCTCTGTCCGTGTCCGTGTCCATGCTGATGCCATGTCATGTCCACAACCATGCCCATGGCCCATGGCCGCCCTCTGTGCCCATGTGCCCATGCCCAGGTCCGTGTCCGTGTCCCTGCCCACGTCTTCCTGCGGAGAGCCACAGGGCGGGCGCAGGGCCAGCAGGACACGGCCGTGGCCTGCAAATCCAAGCCTTGCTTTGCCCAGAAGGCGGAACTAGGGCTCGCCGGGATCTCAAAAGGCCACCTAATCCATGCCCTGCCCTCAGGTGGGATCAGGGACATCTAAACAGGACAGATGTTTATCCACGCGGTCCGTATAGAGCTCCCAGGAGACGCCACCACCTCTGCAGGTAGCTACCCTACACCGTCCTTGTCACCAACCCTTGCGAACCTTCCTCTGTGGAAGGTGCCGCGGGGCGCAGGGCACCGCGCTGGCCGCGCGGCGGCGGCAGCCGGAGGGCAAGCAAGGCGCTCCGCTCGCACCTGAGCGCCGCACGCGGCCAAGCGCCTCAGCGGGCTCCTAAACACGGCCGGATAAACAGCCCCCTCCGAGGCGGCGGCATTATTCCTCCGCTTACGTGAAAGCACGCGCTTAAAGGCTTTGCTGGATTGGATTTGAAATGCTTTAGTCCTCCTCTTTATCTGCCTCCGAATCGCTTTTGGAGGAGGAGTGTCTTCCATTCATTTCTTATTTCTCTTAAGCAAAGCTGGCAGAAGCAACAACTGCATTACATGTCTTTCTGCAGGAGCTAACAAATGTCCTTCTTGCTCAGCCCAGCCACTTGGAGCTTTGGGATGACTCTAAATGTCCCAAAAAACCACTGCAAGATTTTTTTTTCCCTGAACTTCAGCAGTTACAGCCACGATCTGAAACGAGATTATTTTTCTTGATGCTGAGCTGACTTTTCTGTCGGTCTCAATATAGACTTGGACTCAAGTGTGAGGTCCCAGGAGGAGAAAGGAGTGGTGATTTATGTTGCAGATATCAGCGTTTCACACATCTGAGAGTGCGGCGTGCCCCAGCTGAGAACTTCAATTCACTTAGTGCAAGATGAAATGGCAGCTGCGCTGCATTGATAAAAAAATAATAATCACGATGAAATAATAGGATTAACGCCGGCTATGGCTGTTTAACCAAAAGGTCATTTTGACAGATGTAATTTTTTATCAGCAAGCATCAAAATATCAGATTTGCTTTGCTTTTTGAGGAGAGGGCACTAAGAAGCCGAAAAGATGCCAGGATAAGCATCCCAGGACTTTTCCGGGCTCTGGCATTTGGCTGGAAGCAGCTCCCGGTCCACCTTGCAGTGCAACAAGCGGGCAGCAGCTCAGCTCCTGGGAAACCCCTGCGGCTGCCCCGCTGCTGCTGGGGCTGGGCTCTGCCGTCCCGGCTGAGAAACTGCTCCCCGAGACGCATGCCCTTGGTGGGACTCCCGGGCGTTTTTATTTTAACCGCTTTCCTGAAATTCCGGACCAGTTTCTGTGCCTGTTTGCTCCTCGCGGCTGGTTCGGAGTCCCAGTGCTGCATGAGGAGCTCGCGGGACTGACCCACATTTGGACACCTGGGTGATGCCTCCACGGCTCCTGGTGAAGCTCTCGGGTCAGGGGAGAAAAGGGCCTGTTAACCAGGAATTGTGCAAATCGCCCACGTGCCAGGAGATGCCCAGTCATCCCAGCCCATCCTCCTTGCCGTGCTCGGGATTCCCATGGCCAGGGCGCAGCGCTTGCGGCTGGACAAACCTGGGCACACGAAGCCAGCCCTGGCAACAACTGCAGCGGAGGACACAGCACCACGGGGGGACAGTCTGAGCTGGTGCTTGCACATTTGGGCAGTAAAGGAGGCGTTTGAGCAATAGGACCTTGAGGGGATGCAGGACAGGGGCGGCAGCTCAAAGGACGGGCTGCAGAGCCTGGCACGGTTCCGCAGAGGCTGCGGGACGAGGCCAGGCCGGCGGTGAGCCCAGGGTGACGAGGTGCACGAGGGAGGTGCCGGGGTGTCCCCGCAGCAGGCAGCTGTGCTCAGCAGTTGCCACTAGATGGTACCAGCAGCTGGAGTTTGGTCCTGTGCCAGGAGCTGCATCCCCAGCCGGCAGGGAAGGCCCCAGGG
>VZSV01000060.1:739114-760542 GCA_013398735.1 Nothocercus julius | reverse complement strand
GCCGCATCTCCTGCTTCTTCTTGCGGCGGGGGGGACCTGGATGTGTCCCGGCTCCGGGCATTACCCATGGGCACCCCATGGGAAGGGGGACGGCAGAGCCCTCTGGTTGCAGCCCACGGTGCCAGTTCTTATTTTGCCTCCCCCGCCCAAAGAGCGGGACCGAAGCGCCTGCAGCCGGACGGCCTCGCTCCCCCTGCTCCCGGATCAAACACAAACACGAGCAGCGGGAGGGCGGCCCCGTCTCTAGCCGCGAGAATCAATCCGAGGGAAACAGGCAAAATCCCCAAATCTCAAAATAATGAAAACAAAGATATCCGAGTAATAAAATCGGCTGGGCCCCCAAAGACAACATCACTCAGATCTCAGCTGGCTCAAAGAAAGTGTCCATTAACAAGGGATTAGCGCGAGGGAAGTGCACAGCCGGTCATTGGGAAGGGAAAACGGGCTACGCCGAGGAGCAATATCAGAGCCCTGCACGGGGTTAGGATGAAGGGGCACGGGGCAAGGTACGCAAAGAGATGCTCTGAAACCTCTCACATGGCAAGAACAAGCGGAGCGGCAGACGGGGCCGCGAGCCGCTTGTGTGCCGGAGGGGAAAACGGGAGAGGCTCGTGGAGCTGTGTGCACCATGGTGCTATCGCTGGCCTCCATCCCGCACGGATTTGTTGGCAAGCTGCAAATCACCTGTGGGTTTAGGTGCTTTTCCCGGGCAGTCTTGGCCCCCTTCCTTGGAGCGCTGCTGCAAAGCTCTTTCCCTGCTGTTTTACGAGCCCCTTCTGCCAGTTCCCTGGCCCCCTATGCCCAGGTCTGCCCTTTGCTATGGTGCCTGGTTTTTTAGAAGCACCCAAGGCCCTTGGTCAGAGAGGAAAACCTGTCCCGCTCGTTCCATGCACACGCTCGTCCTCCTCGTGCACTGAGTTTCGCCCTAAGGTCTTAGAGGGGCAGAGGTTTTTCTCATCCTGGGGGTTGCAAAGCCCTGGCACAGGCAGGTCCCGGCTGCACTTGGACCAAACACCCTGGTAATGCAAACAAAAATGAAAAACGAGTGAGCTCCGTTGTGTTGTCCTTCCCTGCTGTTCTCCAATTGGCCTGAAAGGGTCCAAAAAACTGTTCTTTCCTTCAATTTCATTGAAATCAGTCATTCTTTGAAAAGCCCTGATGGGTTCTGGAGTATTTCTTAAAAAGCTGGGCGGGAGAAAGCTCTGTAATTAAATATGCAGAGAGCGTGGCGCGTGTGGGTGACGCATTCATTCGGAGTAAAGCACACGCTTGCACTTCCATCCTTATTTAGGGATTAGAGCGGAGCGGCTCTTCGGAGCTCCCGAAGGCCCCGTGCGCTGCGGAGGGCTGTGGAGTCCTACCTGAAGACTCCACGTGTTAAACCCCGAGTACCGCGCGCTGCAAACGAGCAGCAGGAGATGCAGCTGGGGGCTTGGCATTGATGGCCGCGTGCAGTCTGGGTGCAATGGTTGCGGTGCTCCCACCTGGGGTTATTCTTTCCTTTGCTCACCTATCCCCAGGCAATGTCATTTTGCCAAGGTGCTGACCTTGGCCAAGCACAAGAGGTGAGAGAGCTGCTTTACCCAGGGCAAAGATGAGCACCTGCATCCCAAAAGCCGCTTGTGCCCTTACTTTCAAGTGAGTTTTCCCTAACTAAGCCATATTTTATTAATTCAGTGCTTTAACTGGTTTATGAGAAGGTGGAGGGATGGGCTGGCTGTTACCCAACCGCCTGCTGCTCTGACTCGTGGCCCCTCTGGGGAGGCATTAACTTGGCCGGATGGGAAAGGGGGCCAGGTTCTAAATATGGCTTTAATCGGAGTTAAAATTGAATGGGCTTAATCTGGGTTTAATCTGAAATAATACATCCGGCGCTGCGGATGTGTTGACACTTCCTCAAAGAGTCTCATGCCGGTGGCTTGTCCGGGCTACCAGCCCCGTCCCTTGCAAGGGCTGGATGGTGACACCAGGCAAGTCCTGTGTGCCCAGGAGCTCCCCACGCTCTGCTGCTGCAGACACTTCCAGCACAGGGTGGCTGCCAGCAGTATTGAGTGGTTCTGCTCTCAGCTTCTCCATGAGCTCAAGGCTGGAGACCTTTGGGTACCATACAGAGAATTTTTTATCCTGATGCCACCTCTGTATTTGCTGTCACTGATCTAACACCTTCACCATAGGCACAAAGTGAGCACAATCCTGCTAAAAAGAGCTTTTTCAGTTTTTCAAATATCTGGCAGCAAGTCGGTCACTGTTTCCAAACCTGCATGCTAGAAGTCACGCGTTCGTTTCTGAAGAGCAGGGCACCGTGAGCTCTCACCGGCTCTGGTTTTGTTTCTGCCAGCCGAGTTTGAACATGAGGTGGATCCCATGGTCTATGTCAGATACGCGCAGGACAACCCCGGTCACAGACGTGCTTGACACCTGGGAATGTCACTGAGCTCGTAACTAAAGGCTTTGCTTCTGCAAATGCTCAGGGATAGCACGGGTTTATGTGTAACACAGTGTGAAGATGGTTTATATGGTCACATAAAATATTTCTCCATCTTTTCGTGGAGTTGCTCCTGTTGGCCTTATTGCCAGGGAGCTGTGGCCATTCGAAGGGAGATAAGCTTAACACCAGGAGGGAGGGACTTACCTACATCTCGCTGCTTACCTGCTATCTCCAAAAGCAGACCCCATGCCCTGATCAGAGGTCGCCAACACCTTCACCACCCCTGTCTCCTGCTCCAGGAGGTGCAGGACCTACAGATATGGGCAACACCCAACCCTTGAAGCAGAGGAGTCAGCATGACCCGCACAGCCCTTGGTCCTACACGCTGCACCAGTCTGACCAATTTAGGCAAGTCCTGCTCCAAGTGGCGCCACGCTGTTCTGACAACAAGATGTTCGTCTGGGAGATAAGCTGCAAGACTCTGCATTGCTTTCTGTTTGGTGTTTGGCATGCGAGTGCCTGCTCCCTGGAAAATAATGTATATTGTCTCGAGGATTTATGTGTTGCCAACTGCAATTTATGAGATTCTACAAGCTCTGCTGGTAGCATTGTATACTGGAGGTTTCATTTTAGTGTCATCAGCTACAGATTATGACTGCAAGGGGTGCCTGTCTTTAATCTCATTTTTGAAAGAATTAACGTTATTAGTTTTGATGAATTAATGGTATTTAGGTGTGCCAGGTTAGCATGAATTAATGTCCACCTATTTCTGTTGTGTGGCTGACTATAGCAAAAGGACTCCAGTAAGCAATCTTTACACAGTCTCTTTTCTCTTCCTCTTCATTCTTTTGCAATACTCCTTTAGGAGCTTAAAAATGATATTTGGGGGCTTGTTTTCCTTTTAAGTAAAAAGAAACCTTGCGCATTTTTCCCTGGGAAGAGCTGATGTAAACTTTCCTGCTGAATCACAGAGGGCTGACAAGCAATTAGGACCCGCAGTAAAAGGCTTTGCTTGTAAATTGTGCAAATGTTAGAGTAATCTGTGGTACAGCGAAGCGATCTGAGGAGGTCTTCCGCTGCAGATGGAGCAGCAAGGCGATGGTCTTCTGCTGTGCATCCTACAAGCTGGCCAGCCTACAGCTTGAAGTGTCACGCTGTATTAGGAATTAACATGTACAAACCTGTGTCCTCTGGTGCTTCTCTCCCAGCGCCCTTGTCAGGAGCAACGGGTTCGTCCCCCTGCGCTGTGATCAGGTACCTTCCCCAGCATCTGCTCGGCGCGGTGCAGCCTGCAAGGCTTGTGTCGTCCTTTGCTGCCCAGCGCAGAGCCTCGCTGCCGACCTGCTCCAGCGACTCACGCCTCCTCTTTTACTCCCCATCTGTCAGCTCCGAAGTGAAACCAGAGCCAAAGGCAATCCTGTAACTCATCCAAATCCTGCGATCTTGTATTCGGCCGCAGCTCCCCGGCTAGCGCTGGCAAGATCTGGAGATGCCAGGGAGTCTCCCAGTCATTTCTCCCTTTGGTCTGGAAGAAGTGGGTGGTTCCACGCATCCCAAAGCTCAGCCATGCAGGAAGGTCGGAGTGGATCCTCGCTGTGGGAGGAATCTTGGCCCTTTGGAGCTCACTGTACATTGGAAGAGCAATCCACAGCCCAATCCCACCCTGGTTCCAAAAGCTCTGCTAAAAAGCAAAGCATTTTTAATGGATGATGGAAAAACAACAAGTGAGAGAACAATTGCAAGGTCACCTCCAAATGTAGCCTAACATCCTCTTTTGGAGGATGCAGGGCTGCAGGGGCCACATGCAGCCAGGGACTGTAGTCACCTCTATTCACTGCTTCACCTTCTTCTTAAAAGCAGAGGGTTTTCCTCCCAGCGCTCTGAGGAAAATCTGAAATCACAATTTTTTTTTCCACACTAAGTGTATTCACCATCATTTGAATCCAACGTGTTTAACACTGGTGCTGCCTTTTAGATCAAAGACTTGTTAATGTTTGCCTGCATTTAGACACAATCATAGACCCCTGAGGTCTTTCCTCCTAGTCTGCAGAAGTCCAGCACCTTTCATCTCCTCTCATAAGAAAGTTCTCCAAAATTTATGCTGTGCCTTGCACTGCTGGAGCTTAACACCTCTGGGGAAAGGGTGAGGAAAGGACAGGGAGACAGTATGAGGAAAGCTGACACAGCTCACAGTGCTACCAGCACCCTAACCCTCAGTGCCTTCCGTGGAGGGTATCCATGAGATGCACCTATTAGGAGGAAACGGGGGACATCGTTTCTGTTGTGTTCACAGGCTGCCCATGGACAGATGGTTGTATAAAAACACGGGTAGATTCATCTATTTCAGACTGAGCTGTCCAAAAGCCAGATGCCTAATGTGTGCTGGTGGCTGGGCTCCCAGTGATGCTGGTGAGGAAAGACGGGAACTTCGGAAAGATGACACATCCCAGCTACCCAAAGCCCCTCTCCGAATGGTGCGAATTGCTCACTGGCACCGTTTTGCCTTTTGCAGCAGGGGCAATCTGTACTTTTAATGAAGATCAGACTCCTCATTTTCAGAGAGCTCAAATTAAGTGAGATCTAGCTTGCCTGTTTGCCTGGATGGAGACAGCAGAGAGCCTGGCAGAGGCTGATAACTCACGGTCGCGAATGCTCTGTGAACAGCCTAGGAGTTTCTTCTGCCCATTCAAGATGATTCTCTGGATTAACGTCACCTTCTTGATAAAAGAAAAAAAAAAAAAAGAAGAAGCACAAATATTGCAAACAATGTTCAAATGGTTGTGACCGATAATGTTGTGAACTTCTCTTTGTGGGCTGGAAAGGCTTAGCTTGGAAATGGGTGGACAATCCCTCGCTGAAGATCCTCGTTGCCACTCCAGGCCCAGCATCCTTCAAAACGGAGGACAGATGGTTGGCTCTCCCTCTTTCTCTGCCCATTCTGTAGAGAGTTTGGCAATGACATTTTACAAGGTTTCTGGGGAAAGATTAGACTGACCTAATAAGTCTAACTCTTAGAAGAATCAGCACAGAGGTTTCTGGTACTGAATTTGAACTTCTGATTACAAATCATGTATGTCCTTCTGAAAATAGGCAATGATATTCACTGTCTACTCAGATTTTGGGGAATCTTTTTAACAGAAAAATCATTTTCCAGAATAAGAATGTAAGCACAAAATTAGGTTCTGTACAAATGTGCCATGAACACTGAGACACCAGATCTTCAACATTATTTTAAATATGACATATATGAAAATACTTCTGAAGGCTCTGTTCTTGCCTCTATTTTAAATTTGGTGCTTTGCACAATGCACTGCAGGTGTCTATTGTACTTCCCACTGAAAAAACATCATGTAACTCCTTCAGATCTTGTTTTATTTTTAGTGTTTCCATCTCTGCAAATTAAAAATAAAAAATCTTGAGCTGGGATCCACCATTCTTCAAACATGAGATTAGCTTTAAAGTCACACGCTTTCCCCTTCTTTTTTTAGCTGTTTTCCCATGTCTCATCTCTTGGCATATACTTACTTCACACTTTTAAGCTATTGTCCACAACTGGAGGGCTAAGAACTTTGATCATTATAGAAAACGAAGATTCCTCTGCCTACCCTTGGCTCCAGCAACCAGGGAGTTATTGATCGGATCTTAGGAGCTGCCAGTGTTATCTTGGTGTGTTTGGGTTGTGTATTGAGTTGTATTGAGTTGTTTATTGAGTATTTTGTTTCTTTCCAAACAAGTCTCCAAGAATAGGCAGAGAGTCTGTACGGCTGGAGCGATGCAATCCAGGGTTTATTGTGCCTATAGAAGTGATGTGCTGTACAAAATGATATGTTGTCTAGTGACAACTATAGAGTCTTCATCGCTTATGGCTTTGCTGCAGTGTCTTGGCTCAAATAAAGCACACACAAAATACCTCAAATCCTTTACTAGGGAAGCACCTGTATTATGCGATAGGTTTCTTTCTCCAGCATAGGTGCATTTAGAAATAACTAAAAGTCTGTGTAAAACTGCCTTGAGCTGTTCTTTAAGTTAATTATCACTTCTTTTGATACTATGAATGGCTGTTCAATGACACTGTCAGCAAGTGGAATGAACCAAATTACTTTAATTATGGAGTAATTGCACAGAGTGATGGTAATTAAATCTTGATCAGTTTAAGTGAGTGAATTAATTGCTCCAACTTGGAATGCACAGTGCAGCAAGAGGAGTTGTTTTGTAGTTTAATTAACACCAGCCACTAAATTCTTATCATATCTAAAAGGCAGACAATTAATGAGTTTGATTCTGTTCTCACCTTAATAGCAACTAGGACAGAATGCATGCTGAGAAAGGTAGCTAGGGTAGCAAAATAACAGAAAACTTAATATTCCTGTCAGTTGTGTAGATATATTAGTTGCACTCTCTGCTTTGCCTTCCAGTGAAATGTGCAAACAGAAATACTTCCATATAATTATCTTTTGGCCCCATTTCATTTCAGTACTCATTGATTTGCTAAAGAGGAGACACTTCCAAATGTGTTAATGTTTTCAAACACGCTCCCTGGGTTTTCAGGTCATTTTTAGCCTCTTCTTCCCATCGTGTTGTCCCGCTTGCTGTTTCTGGTAGCTCCTATGCTCAGTAAAAGAGCTTATGGCTGACTCCTCATGTCATGTGTAAAGGAGTTGCTGTGGCTTTGTTGCATGATGAGTGCACAGACTGTTCCCTCTATTGCTAGCCAACAACTTAATGAAATGTCCAACCACCTCTGTACCACTTGATACCCTTTCAAAACCACCTCATCTCATGGGTAATGCTTCTCTTTTTTTCTCTCTCCCTCACATGGGCAAGATCTTCCCAGTAAGAAAGTTAAGTCATAGAGTCAGGTTGTGAAAGGCGGGAGGATGCTGGTGTCTTGTGCTTGACACCACCAGAGGAGCCACAGGGGATTCCAAGTGTCCTGGCCCTCCTGAGAAATGCAGGGCCTAGAAGAGAGGACAGTCATGGAAGGAGAGCAACATGGTGAGGACTCTCAGGCAGGATCTGAAGAACGGAGGGAAAAGGGCGATTTGGCCCCAGGGTGAGGGCAGAGGCTGGGACCACTGCAATAGTCTGTAGATGGTCAAGTGATGCATTGGAAGAGAGCAGATGCTGTGCCCATGGGCTGCTGCTTTGGAGCTGATCTGCTGAGTCTTTCCCCCGGAGACCTCAGGAATGCTGAACTTGCTGTCTGGAGACGCCAATGTAATTCTTGTCTCCAAAATAACTATCATGGGCTCGGCAGGGTGGCAGCGGCTTAGGCGGACTCACTGTTTACAAAGCCTGGTGTTGACACGCTCATGATTTGCTAGACAAGGTGTTAACACATGTGTGTCCTTCTAGGTCAGTACAAAGCTTACATGGTTTGTGACTTTCCTTTCACACAGTAGTCAAAACAAGGACATATTATATTGCACTCACCTCTTTAGCCTCTGCATTGCCCAGGGCATTTGGTCAGCCTGCCCTTGGCAGAGGCATCTCCCTTCCTCCCTTCCCTTGGGCTCTGTTACTTGCAGGCAGCTTGTCCCATACCACCACCTGGGCCTTGTTAGCACCTTCTTGTATAGGAGGCTCATCTATAGGTCACGCTTCGCCTAAGGCCTGCTCCCATTAATGCTTTACCTAAGTTTTGATGGGGTTACACACATTACTCCATGCTTTAGGAAGGCCTACCCATGGCAGCTTTTCAATCAGTGCATTCAGTGCTGAGCAGCACTATCCCCAGTTTCATCCTCCAAGGAGGTCTTTGGCTGCTCTCCTTGTATTTGAGCCCAGGAATCCCCTCTGGCCCTCGGGCAAGGCACACAGGCAGGGCCTGGAGATGGCTCTGGAGGTCCTTAGCGCCGCGCTTAGCTCTGCTGTCGCTGAGTCCCTTCTGCTGTGCCCATGCTGGGGTACGTAAGCTCTCTGCAAGGGGCAACCAACCCTGGGACTGCTCAGTCACTGTCTTTTCTCAGGCCTTTCCCAGGAAATGTCAAACAGAACCAGATGGCAAGCAAAGAAAGGCTAAAGAGAAGATAACTAAGGAATTCAGGAGGTGGTGTTTGAGCAAGAGTGATGTTTCCATGGGCTTATGTGCACTGATAGTTCCAATCCTTGCTGCAATGAAACCATATTTTAATTAGCTCTTCTCTATGGCTTGTAAATTAAAACGCATGTTAATTTAATTGCTACAGGCAGCTTCAGTATATAGATAGCGCTACATATCTATGTGTTTCGGCTCACATTCTGGCCTCTCCTAATCTAATTTCCACGTTCATCGATGCTGCTCGTGCTTCCCACTGTGACCCACAGCTGATCTGCCAGGTCTGCTGCCTGGTGCCTGTGCCACCCCACACAGATGCCACTGTCCTTGTGACTCCACTGATTTGGCTACTGAGAAATGTTATTGCGGGCTACAAAATCAAAACTGTTTCTGGCCATTCTGGAACTGCAAGGTGCCACCTGCTTCCTCCTGTGCCCCTGGCTGCCCAGAAACCACATTTGATTTTACCAGGCCTTATTTATCCCCTTTTTCTCTTCCAGGCTGTAAAGAAGAATTTATGGGAGATGATGTGACTACAGGGCATGTTTTAGTGGGAGAAGAGATAGAGTGGGGGGAACACTATTCAAGTGATACCAAATAATGCAGCTGGTTTAAAGGTGCTTTTAAGAAAAAGTGCTATGAACACCTGTCTGATACGCACACACACAATTACAAGACGAGGTGCTAATCTATTCCGCAGAGAAACTGGGGGATATGTGATCCAGAGTTGCCATTTCTGGGTTCACCACTGTCTTCTTGCTTGTTTTCACCCCGTAGAGGTGTTTCCTCTTGCGCTGCTAATGGGCACTTATAGCTGTGTCGGGGCGGCAATGTCAATGGTTTAAGTCACACCAAGATTCAAGAGGGTTTCAATAACCTAACCAGAAATTGCACTCGTGAAGTGCACTGAATTTATTTGTGGCCAAATACAGCACCTTTCTAAACAAGAGGAAAACATGGGCCAGTGTGAGGTCAAGCTGCTTGGACTGACAAATATCAAGCACTCTTTATTGCTGGAAAACTTGGAGATATATTGGCAAAAGCATCCAGCACCTTCTGTTTAGTTTACCATACTGTTTTTCTTCAGAAGTTTTAGTGTTAATGAGTTTTCTCTTACTCACTCGTAGTATTTTGTCCAGCTAGCAAAGTCACAAAAGCTATTGTCTCTTCATGGTCTCTACTGAAACCCAGGGGCTCTTGCTCCCTTTCCAACCAAGTTTTGATGTTGGTGGCACTTCCCCACATTCCCACTTCCACACTCAGCAGTGGATCTCCCTGCTGGATCTGCACGGCACAAGGCACAGTTACAAGAGCTGAGAGCTCCTTCCTTGCTGAGTGATATCCTCACTGATTTGAATTGTCATGAGCTCAGGACGTGACATGATCTCTTGGAAAAGAAAGAAAGACTTTGCCGAATTAGACATATTTTTCCATCCATTTGCAAGATTTCATGGAGGGAATTCAAATTCATGGCTTCTGAGACTGCCATGACAAAATCATAGCCTTATAGATGGCCAATGAATTCCCTTTTTGTAGGGATTTTTGATCCCCTGAGGTGTGATCAGCTCCTGTTAAGGACAGAAGCCACATAAGGGGTTTAGACGGCAGCCTCCCTCCATCTCTGCACTGGCTCTTTGGTTTTCATATCAACAAAGGTCCCCTAAATTGCATAGCTTTTCTTTGGGTAGCCCTGGCCAGACCCCAACGCAGTGTTCTCCCTAGGCCTCCTGCATCGCCCTCAGGGGAATCACTGTCTAGGCACTGGCACAGAGATGAGCATGACCCTAAGTGACTGGTAGTGACACTGCACGGATCTGAACGCGTCTTCGCGGGCTTCTCCGTGATCCAGCCTTCCTCCAGGGCCCTAACTACAAGCGACTACATGCAAATTGTGCTAATCCCGTGCAGCTGTAGAGAACTTTTCTTCCACTTGCTGAATGAATGAAATCCATATGTCATCAATCCCATGTTGGTGGCTGTTGATGAAGCTTAAAGCTCTGGCATGTGGCTGGGGACACAAGGGTCAGCTCCTGCCACCCGCTTCGCTCGCTGCTCCTCTTGTCTCCCTGCCTTGGCAGCCAGCATCCCCTGCAGGCACCGTTAGGGCCATTTTGGGGGCAACCAAATGCCCCTGTTTTAAACAGGTTGCTGGTAGAGCAGCTCAGCAGAAGAGTCAGCGGCACAGACTTGGGGCAAGATGGGGTGGAGTTGGGTGTCTGGCTGCCTGCCCTCTGAGGATGAGCCATCACCCCAGCTCTGCGCTCCAAGTCCTGGATTCGGAGCCGCCTGCCAGCCCCCAAGGCCCCTGGTTAAGCAGTTAAATGAGCTGCAACTGGGTCAGTCAGCTGGTCTCTCTTAGCTTCAGGGAGCCTAGTGGCTGCTTGCAAATGAAGTTCCGGCCAAACTTGCAGGTCCTGTGCAAAATCAGCCCTTCCTGGACATGGTCTTTGCTTCAGCATCGGGTTCTGGCTTTCCAAATCCGCCTCAAATCTCCGTCTCAAGGAAGAGGAAGCATAGGGATGCCTTTGGAAATGATGTGGTGGGACCAAGGAGAACTGCTGGGGCCAAGGAGGCCCCCAGGTTGGCAAGCAGGAGGCTGGCAGAGGCTGGGCATGATGGAGAGGTGACAAAGTCCCTTGTCAGGGTGAGGGTGCCAAGAACGCTGCGGCCCCTCAGACCTGGCACACGCCGGGCACCAAGCAGATGCTGTCGGGAGCCTCCGGGGAGAAGGGGGATGTTGCCACATAGAGAGATGTGCGAGAAGGAGGAAAAGAGTAGGAAAAACAGCGACCGCACGTGTTCAGGATGGGGGCACCATCCAGCCCAGGTCAGCGCCCTTCTGCCTTTATCTTTGGGAGATTTGGGTAGCTTACTTTATTTTAGTCCCTTACGACACATTTACATAAAGCTGCTTTGGGCTGAGTGCTTCTTAGTGCCGCTCGCTGTTCTATTTAAACATAAATGTTTTAAAGTGCGCAGATATAGGCCTTTAATAGCAAAAATTGCATGTGAATTTCATTTATTTCTTGTTTACCCATACGGCTCCAGCCAACACTTATCAACAGATTAACTTTCACTAAACTTTCTATGCAATATGTTAAAAAAAAACACTTGAAGTACCAATTCTATTAGTTCGTGACCTTATGTTTTAAGAGGAAGAAAGTGGCTTTACGCTCCATGAAATGTGTTAATGCATGGATAGAAGTCCTCTTATCCTCCTGCTTACATTAGGTCCAATCAGGGGAATGGATTATGTTTTTAATAATCTGACATTAGTACTAAAAGTAATATTTAAAGCTTTAGTCTCCATAACTAGTACAGTGTGTTCGGAGCTTTTTCTTTGTGTGTGTGTGTGTGTGTACATGGGGGCATTAAAACATATGTTTATGAAACAATGCATTAGCCCCAACTGCCCAAATATATGGGGATAAATTGGGGCAGCAGATTATTGCTGACATCACTTTTTCAATTAGTGGCGGAGGGAAGATTTGATGGCCATTTTAAAACTGATTATGGAGGGTAGGGATTAGAGGCTGTTAGGAACAGGAGGTCTTATTCTCCTTCCAGTTAGGCTGGCGTTGGCCTCCTGGAGCTGCGCTGACTTCCAGGGCTGGATGCTGCTTTAGGGAGTAGAATCAGGCTGATGCCAGCGTGTGGTGGCATAGGTCTATATGGAGATCACCTATGGGACATCTGTTATGTGTGGGTTGGACAAGTTCCCTGTCTCAGTCCACCAGAAACATTGCATGGAACAGGACAAGAAACCTGGAGGCCTCATCTCAAAAAATGAGGCAATGCTTCACCAGGAACCCAAGTGTTGCACTGTTTCAGTTTCTTATTGAGAAAGGTGTTCTAGAAGAACTAACTCCATGCTTTTCTCATGTTGTGACCTTCTCCAAAGTATATTTAATAATAATTAATTTCCCCTGGCCTGTGCTCACTCCCGAGGGGAGACGTTAACACTGTGGCAGAGGAGGGGAGCCACAGCCTGCTCTGTAAGGGGTAAAATCCAGCCTTGATTGCAAGGCCACCAACAGCAAGATGAATCCACTGCAGCCCCAGGCAAATCCTTGCAGTGCTTAATTACCTTCGCTCAGGACCGCTCACCTTATTTCTAGGTGTAGTTTATCTAATTGCAGCTTTTAGCACTTCAAGCTCATTATGCCTTTGTCTGCGAAAATAATCGGCCTTCCACTGCCAGAAATCTGCTCCTCAGGTGGTACTTAGAGACCATGGTCAAGTAACCGCCTACCCTTCTCTCTGGCAAGCTAAGTAGATTGCTACGTGTAACTGTGAAGGTTTTATTTTTATTTAATTATTTTATTTATTTATTATTTATTTATGTATTTTTTTCTTTTTGCATCCCCACTGGCGCTTAAAGCAATTTTTAAACTTCGCCTATGTTTCATCAAGTCTTCTTGGGAAGTCTAACTTGAGCCTAATGTTTCAGAAATGGTCCTGCTGATGCTGTACGTGGCTGCAGTTGAATACCCGTGCTTGCTGGGGAACGATGCCCTTGCTGCTTGCACGATGCTGAGGCCAAAATCCTTTGTCTTTTATTCCTCCACTAGTGAGAGGGCACCTGCATTTACTCTCAAAATGCACCTTTTGCTCTTGAATCTCTTCAGGAACAACCTTCCCAAATTGCAGCATGGCTCTGGCTGCTCCGGTACCTATGGCAAACAATGCTATCCTGGCACCATATGTGCCGTGGCTGTTGTTTCTCCACAGAAGGGAAATCCACTGGCTATCCAACTGCCGCACCTGGCTTCTTGGACTGAATTCCACTAGTCTTGTTTGCTTGACAGAGTTAAGCAGGTCCTGGGATGGGAAATCCAGCTATTGCAGGCACAAACATCCACGTCCGGAGCAGAGATGGGCAGCCGGTTCTGTTTGACCACAACCGATGGAATTTGGCAGAACGTGGTTCGGAGTCTTTAGTTTAATTCCAACTGGACCATGGATGGGGGGGATTCAAGAGAGCCAAAAGAGGTGGGAGATAGGTTGTCCTGTCCTTCTTTCCTTCATGTTTACTATGTCCTTTTAGAAAACCAATGGGCTTTCTAAACACTGTTGCTTCTGTTTCTCCCTCCAGACATCTGATTTTTGCCAAAGGTTCCTTGTCACAAGAAAGTGCCAGGTACAAGATGGGTTATGGAAGCTTTATGGTGCTTAGAAGAGAACTGCAATTCCCAGAAGTGCGGCAGAGCGTCTCCTCTCCTGAGAACATGAAAAATGCAGCTCTGCTGGTGCCTCCATCCTGCTCTGGACATCTCCTCTCAAATTACACAAGTGATTTCTGAACAAAACAGAATTTGCTGATGAAAAAGTTGACTTCTGGGATAGGCAGTTCTGATACAGCGGAACAAACGTATCCAAACATTGTTGATCAAGAGCTCCTTCTGTCTCCAGAAAATAATGTCAACTCACCATTAAAGTCATAACCTGAAGATTTTGGTTTGTATGTACAAAAGTTAAAGGCATTTTTAAAGATTTCTCTTTTTTTTTTTTTAGTCAGTCTGCTGTAGTGGAAAAACAAAACAAAACAAAAACCAACGGACTAGATAAGCTGATAACTGTATTCATGAACAACCAGTGGATTTTATAGGGCCTTCTGCAAGAGCTTTGCTTGGGGAGGTCAAGTTGTATGGCATCGTCTCATATTTTTGAGTGAAAAAAACATGAATTTCCTTTAAGGCAGAAAAATGAGTGTAATTATCTCATATACTGCAGAAGAATGATCTGTACTGATTAAACTGTTGCTCATAACGCTTAGCAAGTGATCAACCAGCAACAACTTTGACCCCTGTAGTAATGATAGAGCAGAGTGGCTGGAGCAGCTTGGGTCATGATGCACCCACTTGGTCATTCTTCCTTCCAATTTCAAACGCACACACAAGCAGACCCCGACGGAGAGTACCTCATTCCTTTGCAATAGGCTTAGGTTCCTCTGCATTTCCTTTTATGGTGCTAAGTTTGGACAGATTTGTGGAAGGCAGGAGATTTTGTTTGTGGATAAATCTTTTGTAGGATTTCCTTTAAATGCCTAAATAGCATCAAAAAACAGCAAGAGCCAAATTCTGTTCTATGTTACGCTGAATCTTGAGTAAATCAGCCAAAGCCAGTAAAGGACACTGGATTTATCCCAGTGTAAGTAAGAGCGGAGTTCAGTCCCCAGCACCTAGCTCTTTGCTGCACCAGCAGTTCTCTCCTTTGAAAAATGAGATTCATTTTGGCTTGAGAAGACTCTGAAAAGAAGAGGAGGTGAAGTCTGAGGCTTGTAAGTTATAAGTGGTGGCAATATGAGGTGCATTAGCAGAAAAGCAGACTTTGAAGTGACTAGTGGGTTGCATACCACTGTAGTCACCTTCTCCTGAGCTCTCATATGCAAGAGTGAGGAGGAGGAAGGTGTAGAAGCTGTTCCCTTTCAATTAATGTAACATGAAAGTTTTGAAGGTCTCAGAAACAGAGCTACCTACAAGGAATCCAAAATGTTTTCTCCTTTTATCCACACTTGAAATAATATTTCTAAGAGAGTAATCTAACCTCCTGCAAAGATCGCGGTCGCTTGCTTAAGCTAAATATTGTTTTGATGTGACTGCCAACCCTCGTTTGGAGATGGAGAAGCTCAGGATGCTTTGGTCAAGATTGCTCTATCTCAAATCCAAGATCAGGCAGTGCCACACTGGAAGCTTTCTGTCATGATGGGAGCAGTCCAGCTCTCCCAGTTCCCTCTCTGGAAAGACTTGACCACTTCCTAGGGCTCTGCTGCTTCACCTGCACAGACTGCAGCCCTGCATATCAGTCACTTCAACAGCTGCCAGCATCTTTGTAATCACTCTTTGATTATGAAAGTGTTCCCTGCTTTATTTTCAAATCCTCATCCGTCCTAGGCAGGGAATGAGGCATGACCCTGTGGAAAAAAACAACAAAACTCGATCACAAGCCCTGGATTAAAGGTTGTTGCAACACTCATGCCCAGGAGGGATAAACTGAAGTTGTGCAAGCATTTTGTGCCCATGTTTCCTCACTCGTGGGAGCCTGTCATGCAAGAGTCGGTGAGTCCCTCTGCTTTGGACCCAACCAAAAAGCCTTGACGGTGCCCATGGAGGAGCTCTGGGTTGTATTTGCTTGCACAGTGTTATGGCCACAAGGATGCCAAGCTGCTAGCAATGTGAATCAGAAAACTGGTCCTGGGTACAAGCCTGAATCTGCCTGTATTTAAGGCTCCTCGTTGCCTTCCTATTAGGAGGGATATGCCTGTCAAAGGGACAAGAACTCCTCTCTGTGGAGCAGTCTTAGAAGGAAAAAAAAGATGTTCTTCGCTGAAGGATATCCTAGATCAACTTTTCTATTGCTGTAAACACTACCTGCTGTTGGTTAGCATCTTCCATGGAAACACATGTTAATTCTGGCCATATAGCAACTCATCACAGTCCTGGACAGCAACCTTGCCTTAGCAGAACACCTTGTAGGAGAAATGATTCCTACTATAGTCTTACTACAGACACATAACGACTCTGTGGAAGAACATAGATTTCTGAACTGACTCTGGAGCTCCATCCGTTTCCAACTAGATAAAAGAAAACTCATAGTAGCTTTAGCTACCAGTAGTAGCATCATGGAATTGTTCACTGCAAGAACACTACGAAGATACAGCAGGCTTGGTCAGAAAAGGGTATGACAGGGACAACAGCAAACCCAAACAAGGAGAATGAATTGGGGTCAGTGCAATTCTTGTTCTGCTTGACAGTCATCTTTTGTCCGTATACCTCACATATGGACCAGATACCACTTACATCCTACATTATCCCTCATCTTCTTGTGAGTGCCTGTGTGATCAGTTGTATCTTTGCATAAGGAGAGATCTTTGTAGTGAAATAGGACCTCCTGGAGAAGGGCTGGCTGTGTCTATACTGCACATAATGCAAAATTCGTTGAGCATGACCCTCAGCCTGATCACAGCTGAGCATGAATGAAACAGAAAGGACGGGATGTACTGTGAAAAATTCTTTCCTTCGTGGGTTATCTGATGAGTTTTCCTGGAATGGGGCACATAGGTAAAATAAGGAGAGCGTGGCTGGCTGGAGACCCCTAAGGTGCTGAGTACCATTTGCCATTGCAGGTCTTCAGCTACATGCCGAGCCTGGGCACATCTCAAGCCAGGCTATTGAGTTTGGAGGCCAAGGCACGAGATGGGAATTGATCTCTAACACACGTAATTGAGAAAAAGGATGAAAACATTTAAATGTGTTCTGTAGGGGGAAAAGGTGCCGTCAGTGTTCTTCTCTTGCTGCAAATAATAATCACCGAATAATTTAGCGATCTGGGGACAAAGGGAATGGAGCCCTCATGTGGTGCATTGGTCGCACTCTTGAAAAGATGGTCCCTGGGCTGCTTCCATGCCTTCGTGGAGTCACTGTGCAGACCAGACAGCAGACCCGACTCTGCAAGTACAGCCTATGGACAAATAAATAATGTAAGTGTGAGGAAATCAGGTGTGAGAACACAAAGCTGAATGTCAGAGTCCTGGGAAAACCAACAGAGACATTTAAAAAGGGTCTATCACTGCTCACTGTGTCAGGAAATCAGCTGGAAGGTTGCTAAGAACAGTGGCTAGCAGTTGCTAGATAATAAAGAATGTTTTGTAGAGTTGTGAAATCAAAGAAAATAACATCTGTGTGGGGAAATCAGTTCAGTCTATTCTTTTTTTAATCTTGGGAAGAAATTGAAACTGATTTTTGAAATAAAGAACAAGCTATCCTGCGAGTGGTGGAACCATCAGAGCCTGGCTTTCCTTGGATTTTATCCCCCCCAATTCTCCCAGGCCTTCAAGCACCACAGCCCCAGGATCCCTTCCCCATACCAAAGAAATGATGCACCAGCTCCACTGTGCAGATTGCCTGGCCAGCTGGTTGCTACCAAGCAGACCAGGTAACAGCCGAGTCCCTCCTTCCTCCCACCGGGAACAGACTTGGGCATCTCACCTCTGCCCAGCTGCTGTTTTGCATGAAACGTCCGTGAATATAATAACATCTGGGAGACTTTTGTTTTGCTTTTGAATTTGATTTAAGGGGGCATTGCTTCAGAAGTCACTGGTGTGAAGGGATGCAACCAGAGTCTATTGATGTGAGAACTGCTGAGCACGTGTGCTTGCTCAGACATGTGGGACGGGGCCCGGGACAGCCCCGGGCGTGGGGACGGAGGGGTGCTTGCTGCAGCAAAACATTAATTCCCTTGCAAGTACCTTGTCATAGACGTGCCATTTGAGCCTGGTGCTCTCTTCGAAATGCAGCTTATTGAAGCCACTGGAAAACAAACAAAACTGAGGTAATCTTCCTCTAGGTGCTTTGCAAGCAGGCATATACCATCAATGAAAATACCACCAAACTTCTTGTTTAAATATAGAAACAGTCCTTATTTGTATTGCTAATGTTTTCCCATAAGCATATGCTTTTATTACATAAGGATATTTCCAATTAAGAGCGGGACTGGCTACTTTACTATTAAAATTCTGCACCAATCCAGTGCTGACAATATTGAAGCTTTGCTAAATGTGTATACATGTAACTTCATTAAACGGATGCTGACTGTTGTTACACAAGTACAGCAGATGAGTGCTTTCTGTATTAACCTTATCACCTGATGGGCAAAAGAAAGGGTTTAAATAAAGCTGAGGACTAATTGAACAGCATTTCAGTATTTTCTTATGTAAAACTGGTTCTGGTCTATTGTTTTTATTTATTTGCAATAACTGTGCTCATTCAAGTTTGTAATGACACTGCCATGGGTGAACAGAATTTGCTTTAAGTATTATTCTCTCTTTTCCTATCTCCTGCCTCCTTTAAACGGTGTTTCTCAGGAGTAAAACTGCAAGAGAACCTGCTATAAAGGCAACTCACTAAGTACACAGCCATTTTTGGAGATAGGTTCTCAAGCTGTGTTTTTAAATTACTTCAAAAGTTGCTGCTTATTTTCACTGCCTGCCTTGGGTATTTCCTTGCAGGCTGTGAGTGGAGTAGGAGCAGAGCTCTCTTCCAAGAGGAGATAGGAAAGAATTAGCCTCCCATTAAAAGGTGGGAAGCTTCTTGCTGTCAACATGCGGCACTCGGGCAGCACAAACCAGGAGCACTTTCTTTGCCCACTTACCACTAGAGTATGCTCTCGTGCTACAAGTTCCAGGGATTTTTTTTTTTTAATAAATCAATGTGTGCAGCAGCACAAGGCCACATTCCCAAAGCTTTCGCTTGTCCTCATGCTTTTTTGAGAGCACGTCTTTTTTTATAGCCACCACCCCCATCCTTCAGGCTTTGCTAAAGCTCTGCAGTGAGGTGAATTGAACTCGGGCTTGGACAACCCTTTGCTTTCAGTACATCGGGGCAAACTGTTAAAAATATATGTCTGGCTCACACCCTTAATAAATACACGAAGAGGGTTCCCTTGTACTTCTTGTCTCTGTCAGCCTTCTGGTTTATGCCTGGGGAAGAAAGGAAAGTTAAATCTCGTGAGTTGAAAGATTCCTGCTTGCAGAAGAAAAACACACTCTGCAAAGTGTTTGTGCCAACATAAAGTGTGCCTGTAATCCTGATCTTTGAAAGGGCAGCAGTTATTCAATAAGATAAAGGCTGTTGTGAAGCTGCCCTACCATATTAGAGCAAAGTACTTTGCCTCTGGCATCATAAAAGTTCCAGTTTCTGCGAGACAAAGATATAAAACAACTTGCAGGACAATTAAAGAATAGTTTGTCCTTACCATATTATTACCAGTTACTGTTCTGCATTTTGATATCCGTGCTTAAATTGCTACCTCCCCCATCAATATAATTGTAATCAGTCACGGTTAACATTGTCTTTGGGTGCCTTTTCCAAGTTAAATACAAAGGAAGCAAAATGCTGCAAAGAAGAAAAGCCACGCTTCGGATAAAGAGCCTCGCCACCAGCCTGCATTCAGGAGCAGACTGTGCACTTTGCTGCTAAAATTACATTTTAGCAGCCCCAACGGGTGCGGAAACAATGTCCCCTCTCATTTCCATAGTGACAATGGCTGGCGGAGGATTGCAACATATCTTTTTCTTCTCCCTGATGAACCTCAGCCAATAACCCACGAAACCTGCCAACAAGTTGAGTATATTGAAGCACACTTGGTCACCACAGAGCCGAGCGGTTGCCTCCTGGATGGAAGGCAGCTATTTGGGCCCAGCCATTACGGAGCCAGTGTTTATACCCTGAAATACCAGTTTCTTCCAGCAACCTGATTAACTTCTGAGTGGGTCACAACTGCAGTTTCTTTTGCTGCAACTAGACTGCGGAAAAAAGCCTTCTCTGAATTCCCTTAATATCTTTATTCAGTTCATGCCCTTTTTATTTAATTTTTTGTGCTTTTTATGTTTCAAAATGGTCCTTCAGCATCAGCCTCTCCATTCCTCAGAATCTGATATGTTTCAGTCGTATCAACCGTTAATCCTGTGCCTTTTTTTTTTAATAAATGCAAACCTAATTTTCTAACGTTTCCACTTAGATCTAATCCATAAGGCTGTTTATTATCCCAGTTACCCTCTTCTATACCTTTTTCATTTGTATTCAAAAGCCTCTCTTTAATCTGTCTCAATTCTCTAGGTATGGCCTCGCTGGTCTTTTGTACAATCCCAAAATGATTTCTATGGATGCGTTTTAGTCTTCTATCGATAGGTCTCAGGATTTGATTTACGTTCTTTAACTACTCCCTCAGCGCGAATTGCTGTTTTTAATATTCTATACGCCATCACCTTCAATCCCTTCCTTCATCTGTGTTTCCTCATTCGGGGCATAAATCTTCATTATTTGTATATAATGCCACATTTGTACTTTAAACATCAGTTTAAGTAAGATGTTTAAAACAAAGTAACATGTCTCACAGCTTTTGCCACTGCATTCCCTCACCCCAGCAATGGCAAAATTGCTCTTCTTCTCCAGCTTTACATCGGTTTAAGCAGCAAAAGAGGAACCATTTGGTTCAGTCTGCAGTGGCGAGAAATACGACAAGTAGAGCAATATATGGTGTTCAGAAAGTCATGTTTAAAATGCAGTGGTTAAAGTGTGGTGTTTAACGAGAGTGGTGGGGGCTCTTGCATGTGCTGCTGGAGAGTCTGCCTCCAGGTTAAAGGCATCAGAAAAGCAGGCTTGAAATTGGTGTGAGGCAAGAGGGCAAGGCAGAAAGGAGAAAGAGGGAAGGATGGGGGGATTGCAAGATGAAAAACAATCCCGGTGCATGGGCATGGAATCTGAGCTCTGAAGCATTTTGGAAAAATAGGAGAAAACATGTTCACGTGGGGAAAGGAGGGTGAGGAGCTGGTGCTGGTCTGGTTGGGTGGAGGCCTGTGGTTCTGGCCCTCAAGCACTGCTGTTCTTATCCAGGGAACCACGACACGGATGGGCCTGAACTTTGGGCTGCAGACTGGACCCTGGTGGGACTTGTCTTCCCCTGGACACTGGTGGGACATGGCCTGGCCTGAGGGCACAGGGGGAGGCTGGGCATCAAGGGGACATGTTTCTCCTCTCGGACACCAGTGGGACACATCTCCTCTGGAAAGCAGTGGGATCTATCTCACCTTGAGGGCCTGGGACACATCTTCCCCAAAGCCCGTGGGGCAAGTCTCCACTTGCGGCGTGGGCCGATGCTGGCGACCAGTGGGACACGTCACTCCTTGGACACCAGTGGGACACGTCTCGCCCTGAGGATGCAGGTGGCAGGCGGACACTGGTGGGACACGTCTTGTCCTCGACACTGGTGGGGAACATCTTCCCTTGGACAGGGGTGGGACACGTCTCACTTGAGAAACCATTAGACACGTCTCGCCCTGTGGTGCCTGTGGGAAGTGTTGGACGGGGTAGATTGGTCTCCCCGCAGGCTCAAAGTCCGCCCGGGGCAGGAGGATGAGCAGGAGGCCGCTCTGTTGCGTTGGGGCCTCACGCCGCCATGTCAGAG
>VZSV01000060.1:714758-738565 GCA_013398735.1 Nothocercus julius | reverse complement strand
CCCCCCGCGGGGAAGGGCCGGGCGGGCACGGGGGGCGGGCCCCGCCACAGGGGGCTGCCCAGCATGGCGTGGGGGTCGCCCCGTGGGGGTGGGTGCGTGCGGGGCGTCGCATCGGGGAGCGGCAGCCACTCCATGGGGGCTATGGGGGTCATCCCATAAGGACAGCGGCCGCATAAGGGCACCCCCTTGAGGGGGTTGAGGTAGGGATGTGGGGGGGTCACCCTGTAAAGACGGTCGCCCCATAGAGACACTCGCCGCCTTGGCGCTGATGCATCGAGGTTGCCCCATCGTGGTGGTCGTCCATTGAGACACTTGGCCCATAGGGGTGGAGTGCCACGGTTGCGCCGTAGGCTCGTATCCCATAGGGCTGGTGCATCCCAGTATGCCGTAGGGTTGCTTGCCCCGTAGAAGCTGGTGCGTGGCCTGTCTTGGAGTTTAATTCATTATAGGGGGTCACCACTGGGGTTGAACAGCGGCTGCCCCGTGTTGCTGCTGACCACACTGGACTTTTGCCTCGTAGCCTGACGAAGCTGAGCCCGCCTTGAGCAGGGTTTGGACTGGAAACATCGTAAGGTGCCTCTGCACCTCTGTGATCCTCCAACCCTATGGGAGTTCAGAACTGGCTGGATGGCAGAGTTCACAGGGTTGTCATAAATGGGGCCGAGTCTGGTTGGAGGCCTGTGGCCAGTGGTGTCCCGCAGGGATCTGTAATGGGCCTGGTGCTGTTCAACTTGTTCCTCCATGACTTGGATGAAGGCACAGAGTACACCCTGAGCAAGTTTGCAAATGATACAAAACTGGGTGGAGTGGCCGACACTCCAGAGGGCTGTGCTGCCATTCAGAGGGACCTGGACGTGTTGGAGAGTTGGGCAGAGAGGAGCCTCATGAGGTTCAACAAGGACAAGTGCAGGATCCTCCACCTGGGGAGGAATAACCCCAGGCACCAGGACAGATTAGGGGTTGACCTGCTGGAAAGCAGCTCTGCAGAGAAGGATTTGGGAGTCCTGGTTGACAACACGTTACCCATGAGGCAGCAACGTGCCCTCGTGGCCAGGAAGGCCAATGGGCTCCTGGCTGCATCAGGAGGATGTTGCCGGCAGGGCAAGGGAGGGGATCCTGCCCCTCTGCTCAGCCCTGGGGAGGCCACCTGGAGTAGTGGGTGCAGTTCTGGGTTCCCCAGGACGAGAGGGATGTGGAGCTTCTAGAGAGGGTCCAGCATAGAGCAACAAAGGTGATTAAAGGACTGGAGCAGCTATTGTATGTGGAAAGACTGAGCGAGCTGGGCCTGTTTAGCCTGGAGAGGATTGAGAGGAGATCTGATCAACATGTTCAAGTACCTGAGGATGAATGTAGGGAGGATGGGACCGAACTCTTCTCGGTGGTGGCCAGTGACAGGACAAGGGGTAATGGGTACAAGTTGAAACCCAGGCAGTGCCACCTTCATGTGAGGAAGAACTTCTTCGCTGTGCGGGTGCCAGAGCCCTGGCACAGGCTGCCCAGAGAGGCTGTGGAGGCTCCTGCTCTGGAGACCTTCCAACCTGTCTGGGTGCCACCCTGTGCCCCGTGCTCTGGGTGTCCCTGCTGGAGCAGGGGGCTGGACTGGATGATCTCTAGAGGTCCCTTCTGACCTCAGCCGTCCTGTGATTCTGTGGAATCGAGGCCAAATCTGCGCAGACCAGCTCTGACCCTGCACATTTTGCATGAGGGAGCAGGGAGGGAGCCCAGAGCACTGTAGGTGCCTGGTGTCACCCCCATGAATGGACTGTGCTATCACCGGGCTCTCCTTTGCTGTGGTTGGGAGGCTGAAAAATGACTTTGTGTGCTGATCTGATCCTCTCCCTTGCACCCCAAATCACACTGGTTCTTCAAGGCACAGGGATTGAAAGCAAGTAGTGCTGGAGTCTCTCAGTGAGGCTCTAGAAAGAGCCCTTGAGGGCAGTGTGTGGCATCAGATGTGCCATCAGGATACAGGTTTCCTTTCTTCAGTGCATGTAGCTACAGCCGGCACAGCAGAAAGATTTATGGATTTGTCTTTCTGGAAGTGGAGCTGACAGTGACGTACAAATGATCTGCCGCCTAGTTTTTCCTTCTGCTGTTTGCCCTGGAAAAAAAAAAAAAATCACCCATTTGGTGCCTTTGTGGTTTTGTTCTTTTAGCCTGATCTTGCTTACATTTCTTACTCTTTGTAGCATGTGTGTAGCTATGATTTGGGGACAGGAGGGCTTGTATTTTCTCAGGTGATGCTTTGATTTCTCTTTTTTCATGGATTAGGTACTTAGATGTAATTTTTTCATCTTCCAAAAGAGTGTTGAATGGGTATGTCCAGCTGTGCCTCTTGACCATCTCCAGTTTTAGATCTAAACTGCACATAAAATTCCATGTTAGCAAATGGACTTTTAGTAGATACACATATTTTCAGCTTGCTGTCAACACAAGTATATGTGTGTATGTATATACAACTATTTAAACTACATTTCTTTAAAATCTTGCTTTTAATTTTTGTTTAGAGCTATATGAAAGACAGTGTTACCTGCAGATTTAGGGTGCTATTTGTATAACCATATTTAAAGCATCATGCATTTAACATAGCTCTTTGAGTGCAAGGTGAGTGGTCATTCAGGTGACAATTATTTAAAGGTAATAGAAAGCAGCTCTTGATTTTGTTACACAAAACTCCTCCTGATTATTTGGTGCTCAGAGAGTTCATTTTGGCCTGCAGATGGACATTTTTGCAACTTGGGAGCTGTTCATTTTTAGTATATCCACGTTTGTAGGCTCCAGCCTAGATCAGAGGGACCCTGTTGTGCTAGTCAGAGCTGCCAGATATTAAAAGAATTTATTTTTAAATCCCCTCCCCAGAGAAATTACATCCTACGCTCTAGACGAGACACTCAAATATACCCCTTGGTAGGCTGGTGTGCTGCTTTGTGGCTTTTGCTTCTACTCCAAAGTTTATAAAGGGCTGTCCTTGCTTATTCTGCTTTTATTAGTTAATATGTGCTAATCAATATATTCTTGGTTGTTATCATTTTGTCTTCTAAAGAACTCCCTGTTGGGAAGTGAACATCCATTAATGTGCATGGTGCCTTTGCTCAGAGCTGTTAGTCCTGCGATAAGCTTCTGAGACCTGGTTTTTAATTGTACTTGAGCTTGGTTTTTGCCTCCAGGATGCAAATAACCATTATAAACGTAACAAAGTAGGATACAGTTTCTCCTGATTAGATGATAAATTGATGCTGGGATTCATTCTTTGCTTAATGTAAATTATCCTACTAGATACAGTCAATAGCCAAACAAGAAAAGCAGCACAGAACCAGCCAAACGAGGATTGTCCCATTTTCTGTGCGTTATTGCATTCGTTTTATCCCCTTTTTGGGGTTGGGGAGGGGACAGAATTGCTTTTACCCTAATTTCCTAAGGCATGAAGGTACCTCGCAGCACAGCATGTTGGCGTATTTATTAATGCACGTAAAAGCATACAGTGTATGTCAGTCCTCCGTTAAAACTTCTGGCAGAGGAATCAGTTACAGAACTGAAAACAGGGGGCTGTTTTCTCCATTTTCCCTCTTCTCTAAAAGAGAAAAACCCTGTCAGTGGCCAGGTAGAGGGGCACACCTGTAAGGTCACATTTTAGCAGGTTTTACAAATTCTGCATCAGTGAATTAGGTAAGAGGAGTCACCTGTTGCCTCTAACACCAGTCTTTTGATAGATTCCTGTGTAGTCATCACTGTGGTGATGGGAGTAAAATGGGGTAAAAAAATCCCTACCCCATTCAGGATTCTGTGTGATTTGTGGTGCTTTTGTTGGAGATGCAGAAGTGCCCAGCAAGGACATCCCACCAGTGTGGGGACATCACCTGAGATGTTTTCTGCAGATATCCCCTTGGTCTGACCCTGCTTCTTCTCAGGACCTTTCACCCCTCATTTTTGGGTTGTCTTCCAAGTCTCTGCTTCTTGAATTACCCATGTTTACTGGAGCTTCCCCAAGACAGATTTGTCCCAGCTTTTTTCCTCCTGTGCTTGTCCCAACAAGGTGTCCCAGAGGAGCACACCCGTGGTTCAGCTGTGCTTTGGAAGCAACAGGCTGCTGTGTACAAGGTGCACAACACCATGCAAGTGAGTTGGGGCTTGCAGGCAGGACTGTTATTCCTCCTCGGAAGGAAGATAACCAAGATAGTGTTTTGTTTTTTTTTTAAGCTACCCATATATTATTAACTGCTCCTGAAGTTTGCAGTAATCCTAAAATGTAAAAGGCAATAGGTACTTTCCTTGGCACCTTTTACATGTAACTTAGTGTTATAATAAAGAAATGAGAGAATGAATTTCCTAGCTATTTTGAAAACATCCACAGGTTAAAACAGCTTGAAAAGGGACCTAGTAAACACTAAACTCATGTACTCAGGTTAAAAAAAAAAAAAAAAAAAAAAAAAAAAAAAAAAAAAAAAACTTTTCTGATATTTCGAGCAGCAACTTCAAATCTTGCTGGGGATAAGACCATTTTCAGCCACTTTCAGGTCTACTGCCCCACCACCTTTCCAGGGAATCGAGTCGGGCAGTCAGCAGTGCATTTACCCAAGAACTGTGCAGAAATAAAATCTTCAGTTTGAGCCTGTGTCTGACGATACCCTGGGTCATTTCCCTTCCTGAGAGGTGCACTGAAGGCAATTTTTGACAAAACATGGATGCCGTGTTCTTTCCGTGTAAGGTTTGTTACATCATATAATGCTCAGTACTTAAATGACCTGTATAAAGTTTGTAGGGAAAGAGGCCAAGCAGCTGTGGATTTGCTTGGCGAGACAGGAGGATGTGGAAGCAGCATCTCCATAGGGTCCCACGTCCCTTCCTGGGATAGAGACCTGTAGAGCGTCTGTTGGGGGCTAGGCCGCCCTTTCCCTCCACCCTCTGCATTCCCTTTCCCTGATCCAGTGGCAGATGCTGGGCCTGCAGCCTGGGAGGTGATGTAGGAGGATGTGTTATTTGCTTCCCTCATTCTTCCTGGGCAAAGCTGGGCTGTTTTACTTTCAAAGCTTGGAAAGGGCACATGTGGGGCGCTTCATTTATTTATCTCCAGCTTTCTGGGAGGTTTATGCCTGCATGGCTTCGATGTAGTTCTTGCCCATGGTTTGCATCAATATCATGGCAGTATTTGTTAACCTAGTAGGTCATAATCTTGCCAGGCAGTAACAGGCATCTTAGACTCACGTATCCTTCAGTGCAAGAAGGATTTTGCAGAGTCTCTGGCTGTGTCTCGTGCCTGGGACCGCGGTGCCCTGGCCAGGCCAGGGACAAACATTGCCAGGAGCCCCAGCCCGTCTTTGCCCGCTGCTCCTCTGATGTGTTGGGCAGTGGGTAATTCTCCTTGCTTAGCAACTGCACATAGGAGCAGGAGCCCACGTGCTGGGAAAGTCCCTGCAAGGCTAATTTAGGGTTTCCTTTATTAGCATGACCTTTTGCTGCATGCAGCGTAATTAGTTGTTCAGCTCCACCTGCCCCTTGCAGGTATTTGCACCTTGCTGAGGAGGAACCGGCGGGGATTTGCTGGGAAAATCCAGGATGCACCAGGAGGATGGTTAGGCTGCGACGCAGACGTCCCTAAGACCCTATATGGACACGGTGGCTCTGGAAGGAGCAGAGGGGAAACTGTGGTTGAAATTTGGAGCAAAACTGATTTCAGCCACATGAGCTGCCTTTGGTGGCCGAGGAAGAGGTTGACCCTGGCTTTGCTAAGCCAGATGATGCCCGCGTCCTTGGAGAGGGTTTCGGACAGGGGGAAAGGCCAGGAGCCTCCAAGTTGCTCCTGCCTGCGCAGAATTGAGCTGAGCATCCTCCTGGCTTTGCAAACATCAGTGCTGCTAGGCAGTGAACGAGCAAACTCAGGACACATATCCGGTGGCATCGGCTTTTTATTTCCCTTTCATCAATCTGGCAATAGGTCGAAACTTTCTTAAGATCAAGTAGCAATAAAAATAAGCCGTGTTTGCCAGCACAGTAAAAGCCCCCTCTGAAAGGCTTTTGTGCAGAAAGCTCAAGGGCTGTCCCTTGGGCTTCTCGCGTGCTCTGGATGATAGCTGTAATTTTACAGCAGTAATGAGCAGCAATTATAGGTTGACTTGCATCTTCCCTTTAAAATATATTGTTTACTGAAGCTGTCAAGATTTAAAGTTAACTGTGCCATTTTTCTCATGCCTAGCCCTTTTGCTGGGTAGTAATGAAGTAATAGCGTGCAGAAATAAAATACTGTTTATTTAGCATTTAAAGCAACGATGCCCTTCATTCTGGGTATTTTCTGCATAATGATGGGGCAAAGATGCCTCCTCCTTTGCAATCCAGAAATTAGCAGTAACCAGATCACTCAATTTGAGGGGGAGAAGTAAAAGAAAAGGGGGGACGACTTTCTCTCAGAGGTGACGAAGGCAGCAAGGTGTCTCCAATCCTCTCTGTTCTGGGTAGTGACCGAATGCCAGCCGTAATTGTTAATTTAGATGCTCCATTGTTGTGCCCGTCGTCCTTTAATGTATTTATGTGCGTTGGATGTATTTAAAATATGCATTTTAGTAGCGTTGCAAAATGCTTCAGTTTAAAGTGCTCTAAAAAAGCCAAGTATTATGAGAGTGTGGGTCTTTTTGCGGCAGTTATTCGTCTTAGCGTAAAATGCAAATGAAATGCAAAATTGACCTGGTATTACATAATGAGAACAGCACCCGAACGTAGCATCCACTGTCAGGTAAAAGAGTTGCTTTTGAATCGGATGTTGCAAGAATTCCTCTAGCATCAGAGAACAGCTCCGGTCCCGGAGACGCGGGTGTAGTTCTGCATGTGCAATGATTATTTTTATGCTGTATAAAAATATAAAGCTGTGTGTGTGGTGTTCTTTATTTATTTATTTTTTTCTCTAATGAGATGCAACCAGGTTGTTAAGAGACAAGTCAGTGTAAGCTCTGCTGGCACTAAGACTTGGAAATTTTTGAATCGAGCCTTCCTGGCTTTATATTAAATATACACACAAATATACATACACACAGGCAGTAATGACTGGGACTTGGATATTTCGGGCCGTTCTTTCACAGAGTCTACCTACACCTTCACTTATCTGTTCATAAAAGTCTTGCGAAAACATAACAAAAGATATTTTGTGCAATGACATCAGAGGGAGAAAATATTCTTAGAAAATTTCATGCTGTTAAATCTCTACAGATTTACAGTTTTATCCAGTCAAATTAATGCAAAACCCCAATGCAAGCATTTGGATTTTGAAAACTTTGGAGGAGTGTCATTTCCTAATAGTAATTATTGGTTTTACATTATTTTTTCACAGGGGAGCTGATCACAGCCGCATATGAGCTTGGAGTAAGTATTAGTTTTATTGTTTAATCAATGCTCTCATTAACAGTTTTAGGAATTAAGGAAGTTTAATTAAGCATGGAGTAAAGTAGATTAATTTATTTTCAAACCACAGTTTTTACTAACTTATAAGTACAGCACGCGACAATTTACTTCAAGTTTTAAATCCAATTAAACTAAATTATAAAGCAAAGGCTTTACTGTATATACAGTAGCTGGCTTATTATCAACCCAAATTTTGTATAAGCTGGGGAGAATAAAATAAATCGGGTTAACAATTTTAATAAGTTTTATTATTTAATAAACTTTATTATGGTGCATGATCCCTTTAGGCAAGACCTTAGGACTGTCAGCGTGGTGGTAATCCGATAGCAGTGTGGTCTTTCAACTTGCTAACCAATAAAATAGTTCAGAATCTGCTTTTTAAAAAACAGCCTTTTGAATGACCCTAATATACTGTGAACCCAAACAACAAGCCGTTTAAGGGACGATAATGAAATGTGTCACCTCTTTTCTCGGCGCTTCATTATTATGGGTGATGCGTGTAGCCAAATCCACTAAAGAAAATATTTGCTAAGTTAAAATTGGCACAAAACGATTGTTACAGCAAAGCTGCCGCTTGGAGACCCTCGTTGCTGGCGCCGGACCCGGCGCGGTGCCGGGCTCCTCGGCGCGCTCGCCCGGGGCCACGGCGCCGCTCGCGGGCGACTGCGGCTCTATGGCAACTTTGTGAAGCACCTATCGATCTGTCCCCAGGTTGCCCACCCTCCCGGCTACCCTTTGTTCACGCTGCTGGCCGCGCTGGTAATTGGGCTCGTCCCCGTCGGGTCCGTTGCATACCGAGTAAACCTGCTCTGCGCCTTGTTGGGAGCAGCTGCAGCCGCTTTGCTTTTTTACACGGTGTCCAGGTAAAGTTGGCGTCGGTGTTTCCTCCTTGTCGTGGGTCTGCCAGGGCGCTTCCACCGCGACTCGGGACGTTTCCCAAAGTGCCCCAGCTAGTGCGTTTCCCACTATGTTTCGAGCTGTAATTAGTTCCTCTGAATAAACTAACAGTAGTTTAATCTGAATTTGACCTTCTTTCCCTCACAAAAGGTTTTGTCTTTTTTTTTCTCTCTCTCTCTCTTTTTAAATAATTATAATAGCAATAATAAAAAGGGCACCCGTTGCCTTACAAAGGCGTGACAGGTTGTTCGCTCTCATTATCACAACTCACTGATCAGTTTAACTAACCAGAACTAATGAAGTTTGTCATTATATAAAGATGCAGATGGTCTGTTCAAATTAACAAGATGAGCTTCACCTATGGGTAAACCGTGAACTTAATTTAATTGCTCCTCTTGGAGGAGGCGGGTGGGCAGTTGCCTGCCCGCGCTACCTGCTCCCTTTGCGTGCCCGTGTGGCCTCCCTGCCTGCAAAAATTCAACCCCGCGACCAATATACTTGCAGCCAGGGAGAGACAAATAGAAAAGATCAATATTGGCCGTTTCTGCCTCTTTTGCTGAGGTGTTGTCTTCTGCGGGAGCCCTGCCGTATCCCATCCGTTTTGCCCAGACCTCTAACCCTGCAAATAAAAAAAAAAAAAAAAAATAAGGGAAGCGATCGGAGCTGCACGTGGTACGTGGTTTGGGATTTTGTTAACCCTCCTCGTTGTCTTTGATGTGGAAGTTCTTTCTGCTCTTAACCTTAGCCTGACCCATATTTGAGAGGATTATCACAACCAATACAAACAATTTCTAATGTTCTTTTACAGGGAAAATAGGGCACGTTGCTAGACTGGAAATGCTGGCGAAATCTGAAATTATATCAGAATCATTGATGCAGTCTTTGAACGGAGGGACAAAACGCGGCGCTTTATAACTGAGATTATTTTGACAAAGCAGTTTTCTTCAACCAGTTAATAGAGCTACTTTACCCTTCGGGTAAAGCTTCCCTGCAACCATACGCCACCTAGAAATAAAAGAAGCAGGAATAAGCAGCGGGTCGGAGCCTGCAAGCCCTGCGCTCTCCTAAACTTCTGGGGGAGTGAGAAATGCCCGAGGCTCCATAGGATTTGTCTGTCCGGACGATATTCCTGGGTTAAGGAGGAATTGCTGTTTGACTGTGTAACCTCTTGCACAGTGAATCTTAATGCCTGTTTGGTACTGGACTCCAAAGTGTATTTGCAAACATACTGAAATTGCTTGAGCAATTCCTAAATATAAAAATATTTAGGAATTGCTCAAGCAATATAAAAGTATTTAGGAATTGCTCAAGCAATTTCTGTGTGTTAGCTAATGCATTGAAAGCAATTGTTTTTGCTATTGGACATGTGTGATTAAGTGAGTGCTTTTTAGCTTGATATTCTGTATATTAAGCATATTCTGGAGTGTTCAAAGTGGTTGTCGCCGTTTCATATACATGGCCAATTGCAGAGTAATAGCCCAGTTCATTTTGATTACACTAAAAGCTCCCAAAGCTGCTGCTAAATGTATGTGTGTATTGGGTTTTGATTTATTTTATTTTAATTATCATTGTTCTTACTGTTACAGTTGTGAAGATCTGCCCAGATCTTTAGTTTTAACTAAAACAGGACAATTCCTTACATGCATATTTTGTGTGTATGAAAACATGTGAAACTTTTCTTAGCTTTAGAGAATGTGAAACGCAGTAGGAAAATTCCAAGCTAAATTTGGGGATTTTATTTTTACACTTCTTGAGGTTTACTTTTTTGTTGTTTGATTGGATTTGGGAGATACAGGTTCTGTCAATTTAAAAACATGCATGAAAAACAGAAAATATAGTAACTAGAGATGATAGATACTGCTAAGATTTACAAAATGACTGCGCAGATACAAAGCACTGTCTGACAGTCGATTATTAAGTCTGGCAGCAATTGATTTTTTTAAAATCATTTTTAAGGCATTATGGGTCAGTATTCTTTAAAAATCACAAGTCATGCTTTTCCTTTTAAACACCTTAAAATTGATTTTTTTTGAAAGATACTCATTTAGCAGAAGTTTTTTTTTTTTCTTTCTTTTGCCAAATACTTAATAAAAACTCTTCCTGCAAAGTATTTGCTTATTGGCACTGTCAGCTCAGAAACCTGAAAATATTAGAGGGCATCACAGTTTGTTTTCAGGCCGCATCACAGCCCCTCGCGAAGGATCCGAACTGGTCTCTCCCGCCCTTCCGTATTTTTGCATTTTCATTAAAATCTAGCTGTCGAGGCGATGCTTCCTCCCCCCCGACACGAAACCCAAGCGGCGGCTCGTGCTGCCCTCCGCGAACCGCCGCTGTTCGTATGAAAACATGCAGATTTTCGGAGCACAAATAATTGATAAGTACACGACCCTGGGGACTGGCGCGGTTCAAGTGGCAAATCCCCCTCTCCGAACAATAGGCACCCTTCGGAAAGCAGGGAGCCAGCGCTATGGCAATGGGGCTACCCGGGCCCTATTGATGGCGTGGAAGAAGACGTTATACGATGTCACTAGGGCTGTTACAATTTCATTTGGTATGTGACCCAAACTTAACCTCCCAAACCCTCCTTCTGTCGCTGCAAAGCCACCAGCCGGGTGCCTCTGCCGTTGCGGGCAGGCAGGGACGGGACGGGACGGGGCGGATGGATTTTCCACGTGCTGTAAATATATTCTGCAGGCAGATTTATCCTTTAGTCTGGGGGTTGCTTAAGAGCTGTTCCCCAAGTTTATTCATCCATGGGTCTAGATAGTTTATTTTGCTGCTTAATGAGGGCGTTTTGATTGCCTCAGTAGTGGCACTGATGTAGGGGGGCCGTTACAATGCATGCGGGATTAGGATCGGATTGTGCTCGCCACGTTTATTCTTTAAGTAGCTCTCTCCTCTCCCAGGTAATTGTGCAGGGTGCTCTGCGTAGCCGCTGCTGGGATCGATGGAAAGAACCTCTTTTCTTACTTATTTTTTAGCACGGATTTTGCATCTTCAGACAAAGTTCTGTTGGACCACATTCATGCAAAACGCTCTTTTGTCAGTAATCCAGACCATCGCTGAATGAGCGTTTTGCTCCGTTGAATTGGTTATCAAATATGTTTTTCCCCTCCACACAGTCTTAATAAATTGCTTGTAATTATCGTAAAATGGCATTTACAAAGAGTTTTCTTAGACTGCTTATAACTGATGCAAATAATTCATCTTTACTTTGGAAGAAAGAGGAACTACATTATGCTTTTAGAACGCAGAAAGTGCGACTATATGATTGTTTCTTTAAATAAATATTTATTTTGTTTTACTGTGGGAGGCAAAGCATAACAAGTTTACAAAGTAAACCAATTATATTCTTATAATATGATTGCCAAAGTGTAATTTTCTGCACAGATGATGCGTTCTTTGCATTTTCTTTTGCAAAGGGAAATTGTATGGTTTTCATTGCATTAAATGCTTTTTTTTCAGGGTATACCTTCCCTTTTTTTTTTTTTCTTCTTTTTTTTTTCCTGTATGAGCTTAGCTAGCTTATTGCAGGTGCGATAGTACAACAGAAAGCATCATTTTATAAACACCTTTTGCAAGTTTTTGGCAGCTTTGTTTTGAGTGTGTTGCACATGGGCTATTGAAGGGGGAAGACATGCATTACATCAAGTACATCTCTTCAGCTGGTGCTCTATTTATTATAATAAGTATTAGACTAGTAAATATATGTTTTTTTTTTTTTTCCCCCCATACCAATGTGTCGGGCAAGGTACTCTGGATGTAGATGCAAACCAGATCTAAGTCTTTTCCCACTAGTAACAAAAAGGAATGCCAATAACATTTTATAATGAAATTATCAAGATGCTTTGGAAGTGGCGCTTAATATATTGACTTAGGTTTATTGCTGCAGTTTCTTACACTGTCCAGCTCTGTGGGGAAGAGCCCCAGTGACTCGAGCGTGCTGGAGCATTAGGAGGATCTGCTACCTGTGCTGCAGTCTCCAGAGTGAGCTCACGGTCCAAGGGAGGAGGCAGCGGAGACAGAGCCGAGCGTGCAAGTTGTGATTCGCTGCCCGTCGGAGTGGATTTGCTTCCAAAAAACAAGCTGGGGCTGGAAAAAGTTGTCTGCTGCGCGTGGCTGGTGGGGAAATACTCCACGTCCCTCAGCTGAACAGGTTTGCAGTAGCAGAAGTACCACCGAACAGTCGACTATCTATTTTTTTTGGCAGGATCTGTAAAAGACTAGGTGTAAGAGAGAAGTGTTCCCGGCTCGTACGTCAGCGTTAAACCGAAAGCGCCGATACGAAGCAGCGGCTCCCAGCACAGGGAGATAACGGTTAATTTAACGTGTTGTCCTCACAGTGCAGTGCGCTGATGAAATTACACTTTAGAGTGCTTTACGCGTTCGTCTTCTGATTACGTTGCCTTTCAGACAGATCAACTCAAGAGGATCTTCGCTGTGGGTAATGTAGGGATTCAGGGCAATTTTAAATGTTGCAAGAGCGAGGTTACGGAAGCGAGTGTTATGAATCCAAAGGAAGGGAGGAATATGTTACCCCAAGTAGCAAACGTATTCTTTGCAGTTCCGTGCTTGACCATTGCTCTGTTTGGCAAAGAGCAAATTAAAATGCTGCGCTTTAGAGAATAAGGAATCTTCTTACAGAGCATATTTGGATTTTCCAGATTACAGATTATTTTAGATTATTGCCATTGTAGCGCAATATGGAGATCCTCATGGTTTCAAAAGCAGCTCTGCATAAGTAACAAGTAGTTACTAAGTTTTAGGAGGGAGAGAATGGAAGGTACTCAAGTATTAATTTTCTTTTAGAGCAATATCTACCGTGACCTCTGGCTAATTGATCATCTATTTTTTTTTCCCCCTCATACTCATAAGAAAACCGCATTGAGTTCAGTCTGTTTAAAGACATTAACAAATCTGTTCATTTGCATTTTTCTATAAAGTCGGCACATTAGGCTGAAATAACTGCTTCGTTTTGAAGGGGGGGAAAAAAAAACGCAGGGCAAAAAACTCTTTTTTTAAAAAAAAAGACTGAAGAGCCTTTTCTGACAGCTAGTCAGAGTTAGAATTAGTTCAAGGAAATGTTAATAATGCACTGCCTGGCTTAATCCCTTTGATATCACCAGGTATCCTCCTGTTCATGGGTTAATTGCTTTAAAAGCGGAGGCAATATTCTGAGCGGTGGGCCGCTTCACCTTTTCACAGCTGTTACCATTGAGTGACAACTAAATCCCATGTGTAAGATGAGGAAGAGCTCAATCTCCAATTGGGAGAAAATTTATGTAAACCGCAATCCCTTCAGAATGTGCGGAAGTCATAGACTTTCTTGATTTACTCTGCTTTTCCCAGAAAGCTCTATTGTTCACTTCCCTAAGTCCCATCAACCCTTTGTAGCGGAATATCACAGCGGCAGCAGATAGCTTGAAATATATAAATGCTATCATAGCTCTGATTAATAGCAGCGCTTATGAGTCAAGTCTGATAACGGAGCAGCTCTCCACTCAATTTCAGATACTGCTAATGGAATCTGTCTCCTCCAATTGTAATATGAGAAGGCCTAATTTGCTATGGAGCTTGGAGCTGTCACCGGGAGGGGATTGCGGGGTCAGATGGGAGCTGCCAGGTTTTTGCCCTGCAGCTTGTATCTCTCGCTTTGAATAGCGCAGCCCCCTGCCTGCCAGGGAGCTGATAGGCCGCCGGGGGGTTTATGCCACCGCGTACAATAGCGGAGGGCTGCCGAGGCCGCCTTCCTAATTGTACGGCGAGCCGCGCTCGCCCGCGGCCCCCGCGCCGCCGCCTGCCTAATAAGGGGGTTTAGCGAATGTCAGATTAGGAAAAGTTTCTGCAATTACTTCCCGGCCCCCCCCCCAAAAAAAAAAAAAAATGGGGAAAAAAAAAAAAAACTTATAAAACACTGGCGTCGCTAAAGACGGTTCCGGCGGAGTTTTGGCCGCGGGAAGTGGGCGCCGTTGGTTGTGGCCGCCGACCTGCTTTCCCAAGGCTGTTTTGTTGTTAGTCTGTGGAACGATGGGTCCGAATGGCTCTGTACTGATCTCCGAGGTAGCTGGAGCAGTTCCCTCGCGTTTCTGGGGGCTGAGAGTGTAGCTGGTATAGCCGGCCTTGTGGGAGAGGTGGTGGCACCGAGAGGTTTTGAAGGGCTTGGTTGTGCACATAGTTTATTAAGGTTAATACTGGCCACTAGCTGCTCCAGGATGGCACGGTGTTGCTCTGTGGGGCTTTCCCGGCTTTCCCGAGCAGTTGCTGTGTGGAGAGCAGGCGTCAGAGGCCCTGTCGCGACGGGCCGAGCATCAGCCGGCGCCGCCGCGTTGGCTTCGCCTCGCGTTGGCTCTAGGCAAGAGGCCGTGCGCGGAGCGGGGCCGGTGTCCGTCTGTCCTGACGTGGGGCGCGCGGGGCCGCAGTGGCCTTTCGCGTGGGGACGTCTCTCCTCATCCCCGCAGCTGCGGAGCCGGTGCCAGCGGCGGTGCCGTTGTGCCTCGTCCGTGCTGGGATAGTCCGTTGGAGGCCACTCGTGTCAGGTTGCCCCTAGTGTTGCTGTCAATGCCATTTACCAGGGCGTCCTGATACCCCTGGGTGACATGTGCTGATTCCCGGTTCTTGTGCTCACGAGGAGGTGTCGGATTTACTGTTGCACCCCTGCCTTGCTGCAGAGGCGGGGGGTTGCTCTGCTGCGGGTGAGGTTTGCCAAGAAGGTCTCACGATGAAGAGTTTCCTTGTGGACAAGGTGGAGGCCCGTTGAGGTCCAGTTCTGTGGAACTCATCCTGCTTCTCCAAGGCCTCCTTAGGAGACCAGCTGAGCTAAGGGCTTGTTCCAGTATCCAGACTCCTCTTGATTGGGACAGAGAGGGGGAAATCTTGAGAGAAGCCACTCAACGCTCAGAGCTTCTGCTCATGGCGTGCGGGATTCCTCTCGCCCAAACTGATGGCGTTTGCGGGCCTGTGGTTACCAAGGGGCCGGGCAGGGAGACTCGGCGTCAGGAATGAGGAGCGGGGGGAAGCGCCGAGGGCCGCTGTGCTGCCTCTGCAGAGCTATCGCTCGTCTGCTCGCGTCGCGGAAGCCGTGCCGTGTAAACGTCCCCTTCCGACGCGCACGGCCGCGCTCCCTTGTGACCAAAGCGCCCGTTTCGGTGGTCCTGCTCATTTGCTGGGTCTTTATTCCCCCCCTTTCCGTGTCCGCGTAGCGCCGCGGGCTCGTGTGGCGGCCGAGCACGGAGCGGTGCCTTCCTCCCGCGCCGCGCCGCGCCGGCAGCGGCTTCCGCACGCGGCCCTGAAGTGGCTGCTCGAGTGAAGGTGCTTGAGGAAGAATGCGAGCCCCGTGCTATTCCCTGGAGTACCTGCGGTGGCTCTTCAGCGCTGAGAGCGGCAGAAATCCGCTTTTGTCCCTGGAGTGCCTGCGACTAAGACGTGTGCAAGAGGCATGCGAACCACGAGGGCCCGCGTTTTGGGGACCGTTATTGTTGGTTTGGTCCTAGCTTCATGTTTGAGTTTTTTTATTTATTTTATTTTACTTGTTTTTGAGTATAATTCTTTTATTTCATGACCAGTGCGTATATACGCTTAAAGTAAATCTGTCAAGAGTTTTGTTGTTGAGTCTTGTAGGTCCCATTCTTTTTTAGCCTAGGCCCACCAGTTTTTTTTTTAATAAATAAATGAACCCTGTTTGGTTAGACTTGAAATGTCAAATCTTCAGTGTGCTAGACTATTATACGTATATAATTATTAAAAATATATAATATATAATTGATATATATATATTATATTAGATATATTATATATATATAATTATAATATATAATATATAATTAAAGTGATGGCTATGGAAAAGCTAACAGCAGTGCAGAAGCAGAAGTTGTTGGTGATGACTCTGGAGTCAGAGCCTGGGGTAGTGTTAAGGGGACCATTGGCAGCAGGGTCATCTCTGCAAGTGCAGAAAAAGAAATCATGAGGAAGAAATCAGTCATGAGTTGACTCAAAGCTGGAGTACCAGTGGAGAATTTAAAAAGCAGCAGGGCTTGTTTCTTCTTCTGCTCTGAGAGAAAAAATATATGGTATTGATATCTACTAATTTTAAAGCTTTGGGGAAAACAGAAGGCAGAAATAATCAGTTTATCTGAGTAGATACAAGTATGCATTTCCAGTGTTGAATTCATCAGGTTCACATATGAAACGCTTTTTAATTTACTTGGTTTTCTTTGTAATGAATCTAGTGCGCGTGAGATAGTTGTTTTTAGCTACAATACTTTAATTAAATTCCATTTTTCATTGGAATACAGCTTTAGACAAGTCAATAACTTCTTGCAAATTAAATAGAAAATGTCTGCTATTATTTTCTAACAAAGTGAAAACAATGATCAATTATTTTAATGTTATTTATTACTTAAATTAATATAAATATATCTCTGGCTTTGGTTAGGAAAAAGATGTCTCAAACTTTTTTTTACAGACAGTTTTTACTGCCTACCTCCTTGGAGTTGATGCCCACCCACATATTTGGTACCTAGAATGGAAAACAAAATAATTGTGTATATTATTATTTTCCTTATTATATTTAGGGATACCATAGGAAAATATTGCTCACAAAGGCTGTGTAATCTCTGTTGACTGTTTCTGTCCCTTCTGAGTGTGTTTTAAGACAATAGGAATTTCTGCCAACGTTCAGAAGATTTTACTTGGTTGATTGATTGATAGGAAGCGACCTTATCCTTTCTGTTTTGTTTTTTGTTTGTTTGTTTTGTTTTTAAAAGGTACTCTGCATGTTCTGAGCAGGTTTTGCCCAAAACTAGTTATTTTGCAGAGTTGAAAGTACAAACTGTTCCCTTGGCTTTTCTTCCATGCAAGATAAGCAAGCCTAGAAGGTGGGTTTTATTCAAGCTCAGAGCTTGTTCTTATCAAAATGGGCCTGGCAATGTTAATTTTAATATCCCCAGGAGAATTTATGAAGACTTGCTCACTGTTGTGTTGGCTGAAAATCTCCTCTTGCTTGAAAAGCTGATATCTGTGTTGCTGAGGCCATTCCAGAGGCAGTAGATATGTCCTTCTAGGGGACCCAAGCTTCCTCTCCAAGAGATTTGCTTTACCTACCCCAAGCTCCAGATACCCTGCTAGGCAGACCAAGCCTTATGGTGAGGTGTTGTCCATCTTCTGCTCTTCCTGGGAGTGTTCCAGTGACCCTCTTCCTGGGAAAGTCGCCAGACGGGTGCGCTTGATGCCCGTGTTGTGTTGACAGATGAACTCAGGATGGGTATTATAGGCACCATCTCTTAATTGCGAACAAACTCTTGATCTTCTAGTTTCAGTGGGCTGTGTTTTATTATAATAATTGAAAAGATTTGGGGGTAATCTGCTGATTTTGGGTGAGCCCAGTTCTATTCTCCTTAATTGTATTTCCCTACTTCCCAGAAGTGAAGCCCTTCCAGAAGTTGCTTTTACATGAGGCCACTTGGGAATCCAGGCATGACTGGACATGCTCTGACATATTCTGTCTTGACCGTTGAAATAATGTCTGTGCCTGTAACTAAAGCAGCCCTTCTGACTCCTCGTTCCCTGCTTGCTCTGTCTTGCACAACACATAGCTAACAGCACTCCGGTTGTGAGCAGCACTGGCCTACTTTGCAGATCCTTCCACCCCGTCTTTCTCTAACAGTTTCAAGCTTCTTGTCCTCAGGTTCAATCTCTCTCCTATCTCTTTGGTCTTTCAATTCTTTCCTTACCCATTTAATTCTCATCTTTGTGGCTCTTCTTTCAGGTGTTTCAGCTCTATGTAACTGAATGTCTGCACGTATCTTTTCCACTTAAAAATTGTTCTTTGACCCAGAATGTTGTCCATGGCTAATCCGTGTTGTCTCTGGCCGAACTCCCTTGTCACCTCCTTGGACACTGTCTGATTTTATGAGGATAAACAGCCTCTTGGCACCCGGGCAGCGGTGCCACAATGCAGTGCCACACTGTTTTAGAGAAGTCCAAAGGGCTGTCAGATTACACAGTGTAATGGTATGTGAAGCTCCTCTTTTGAATCCAAATGAGCAGGATAACCACATTAGCCCAGCCTCTCAGCAGATCTGGTTTAGTTTGGACCCAGCACCATGCTGATACAGCTGTATTGCAGTCATTTCTACTGCAGTCATCTACTTTGATGATGCATTGGGCAGAACTGCTTGATTTTTTTTTTTTTCTTTCTCATGTTAGGATACCTGTTCACATTGCTTCCTCTTCCCAGAATATTTCCTTCCAAGTCAGTAAACTTTTAAGTCCATCATTTCCATTGCTGGTGTCCTAATGGCCTTCCAGGATGCCACATGTTTCAGTTAATTTTTAGCATCCACTGTGTGTGTAGGAACTGAGCGCTGCACGTGTACAGTGTGTTCAGGAGTTAAGCTTAGCGGCCCAGCTTCTCCAAGAGTTTCGCTTTGTGGTAGAAGGTGTGAAAGCAAAAAAGAGGAATGAAGACTGAGCTGCTTCTGGTGGAGTAACTGGAGAATCCACCTCATTCCCACTTACTCAAAGTAGCTGTGACTTTTCTTGGGCAAGATGAGATACCTGCAACCTTGCTGCAACGCAGATGTGGGCTCTCTGCACTGGCCTTGACACCCTGCTTGCCTAGCCAGCTATGTGAAGCAGGAGATGGGCTTAGACAGTGAAATGTCTCATGGCCTGGTTATGGTTATAAAAATGGAGTCTGTTCCAGATCTGCATCTGTGAGCTTCAGAGCAGGAAACAAAAGATAATGGTGGTTCTTTGTACAAAAAAATACCTCTAGCCCCTACTTGGTTCTGGATCCTCACTTTGCATTGCTTGGGGACCAAATGGTGAGCAGAGATGTGCCCTGCCCCACATAGTTGCAATAAATCTTTTAGCTTTGTGTTCAGTAGCTTTTGTTTAAGCCTTCTTTATTTCATAAAACTTGAGTCGTGGGTTTGAGACTTTCTGTCAAGAAGAAGAGAGTTCTTTAATCTCATTTGAGCTCTGATAATACACTGGAGACTTTTCTGAGCCTTCCTCCAGGCAGGAATTGGTAAATGATAGGCAAGTTTGTCTCAAGCACCGTTTTTCGTCCAAAAGTGTTAGGGAAAGTTGTGTTACCTTTGCTCTTTTATTTCCTTACAACAATTCCAAAGGGATTTAGAAAGTTGGGGTTCTTTTATAACGGAAAGTTCATGCTCTCAATGTGGCTCTTAAAAGGCTTTAGTCAAACCTTAGGGATGTTGTGTAGTGAGATTTGAGTTTAAGGGGATCTTTCCTTCCTTTGTTTTTTAAATATACATGGCCTGGCTTCCATTTCCTTCTATTTTCCTTTAGGAAAAGGAGCCACAACTTGTGTTAAGCCTGGAAGACTCACCCTGTCTTTCTTTTTTCAATTCGAGTTCTGCATCTTTCTGCTTAAAGAGAGGAGGAGAACAAAATCTGACTTCTCAAGGCCACTTTTTGGGGGGTGGGTTTCTTTTGTTTGTTTGTTTGAGGTATTTTTTGTTTTTTGAATAGTAACAGGGCCTGTTGTGAAGAATTTCTTGCCAAAGACTCAGAATTGAACGGTAGGGATGTTTATGTATCAGAGGAGACCTACAGAGTCTCCTGCAGTGGTGAAACATGAGTGAGTATCAGTGAAACATTAGGGAGACATGAGCAAATCCTGAAGGACCTTTGGTGTATTAATCATCACTTTAATGACTGAATTTCTTAGGCTGCATGACCCATTCTGATGGGGCAGGCAGCTACACCAGAATGAATCGAATCACTGGGGTTGTGTTGAAGTTGAAGCTGCCTGGATGCCACAGAAAGCACAACTGACCGTCAGCAGGGGTGGGTTTTTATGGCAAATGTTGATTCTCAAGCCTCGTGTTGGTCTCACAGCCCTCGTGGCTGGAGCAGCCCTGGGTAAGAGGGGAGGAAAGGGCCTGACCGAGCAGCCCACGCTGCGCTTCTTACCGCCCGTGCCTGCAGAGCCGGAGCTTCCCGTTGAAACGAGGCCTCGCTACCCTGTGGACTTAGATAAGGATGTAGCAGCTCATCTTATAGGCGTGTTAGTGTTCACCACGAAGAAATAATCCGATGATCCAATTACTGTGTAGAAAGGTGTGAGTGACAGGGCTGAGTTGGAGTGTCCTCTGTGGCAGGGTGAGGAGCGGTCAGTCCAGCACGCACAGGCTTTTTAGCTGGCAACAGAAGATATTTCAAAGTTTGTCTGATTTTTTTTTTCTTTTTTTTTTTTTTTTTTTTCTGAAAAGGTTCTGTATCTGCTTTCTTCAGAGTTTATAAGATCCTTTGCAGGATCAGATTTGGTCCAAAACAGTCGTACTTGGTGTCTTTTGAGAATTTTCAAACTTTTCCGCTCCTGTTGATTTACAAGATCCTTTCCAACAGTTTTGATGCTGAAACGCTTTGTTACCTTGAGATTTCCTTGCTCTGTCACCAGGAATTCTGAGGGAACTCCTTGCAACTTCTTGATCTGCTGCTCCTACTACAAATAAAAATAATTTTGTGAATGGTTTAGACTTTGCATTTGGCAGCAAATAATATCTGCTTGATTTGGGTTAGACATGAATATCTGATAGTTGGTTGTTTTTTGACCAGTATTAATCATCTGCCTTGCCTCTCACCCTTCAGCTATGCCTTGGCAGCAGCAGATCTGAAAACACTTTTTAAAAAAAAGGAAGTCCTGTTTTGTGGAAGGAGGTAACTGGGGCAGGAGCAATAGAGCAGCTTATCCCAGGCCATCCAACATGTCAAGCGGCAGAACGAGGAACGGAGACCTGATCTTCCCAAGTCTTTATGCCATCCTCTCTTCCATATGAACTCTGCCTCCTATTTTTTTAATGGACTAAAAATTCCAGTCCAAACTGCACAGGTCCTTCTTTACCATCTGCTGTGTTATGTTGGCTTTTTAGTGTGCTTGAAAGACTGCTCCCTGCTTTGGTTGTACCAGAGAAGTAGAAAAGACGAAGATAACCAAGGAGAAGAGTCCTTTTTGGCGAGTATTCTACCAACTCCTCCCTCATGTTTGTTCCCAGGGGCTAGAGGTTTTGCTTTTGTGGTCTTCATTTATCTCAAAGATACGGCTTGTGAAGAACCCTGTAAGCAAATCTTAGGTGGTTATCCACTTGCTCCCATGGGCAAGGCCAGCCAGGCTGAGCTGCCTTGGGACTTTTCTCTCATTGTGGTAGAGGATATTGTCCATATTTAGTAGCATCTGGTTCAGAGAGCTTGATGAGCAGGTTGGTGAGTGTGTAATAATTTTGTTTTAAACTTTCTTGGAAAAAAAAGATATTTTTGAAAATGGAAAGTTTATATGGAAGTGTGTGTAATGGGGAGGAGCAGTTGACACCTCTAACAAGAAAAATCCCTGTGTTGCAGTAAAGCCTGGTTTAGTCTGACGGCTCAGATGTCTTTGAGTAGGACATGTACTTGTGGTAGCCCTTGTGGCATCTTTTCAAGGTGGCTTCATGAGGGAGCAGCTCCACCAAGCAGCCAAGTTAGAGTTCACAGTAGCGAACTTGGGCTGTAGAGAACTTAACACAACCAGGGAGCCAGAGCCGCCCTTGAAGACCCCGTGTAAGAGGTTTCTTGGGCTAAATCCCACTGTGGGGGCTCCCTGCGCCAGCTGCAGCGTCCAGCCGATTTGGGAAAGCGGCTCCGTGGGGAGCGTGCCCCGTAATCCAATCTGGGAGTCACAAAGGCGGCGATTACTGCGGCAGGGCCCAGCTGTGCCAGGGGAGATGTCCAAGCGCCGGCTGCTTCATGCTCTTCCTCTACGCGCTCTGCTTGCTGGAGCTGACCCCCGTTTTCTCTTCCCCTTGGCCACACTCCCAGCTCCACATTTCGCTCTGGGGCCCTCGGCGCTCCAACCCTCAAGATTCTCAAACCTCCTCTACGGGAAAGCTCTGCTAATGCTGTCCATCACGAGTAGCTCTAATCCACTCTATTCAGTGTCTTGATGAATTTAAGGTTGCACCGTTGCTCATGTTTCCTCCAGCCGAGAGTATCCCGTTAAAGGCATGACTCTCTGGCTTGGAATACCATGACCCCCGACGTCAGTGCTCATCAGGGTTTGTGAACTGACTTCAATGCTGCAAGTTTTCATAATGCTTGAAAGGAAAAGCCTGTGCGGCTCGCCAGCCATTTGGTATTGAGGGGCTGTGGTTGGCGGTTTGCAGATACGCAGGATGGCTCCCTAATTTTAATTTTATGTAAGGAAATTATTAAGAAGATATTAACCATATAATGTTTTGGAAGGGTGCTGGGTGGCAGTCATAATTTCTGCTGCTACAGTATGTTTTTTTTTTTTAAAAAAAAAGGGACAATGAAATAGGCTTTTTTGTTGGAAAAGAAGATTTCATGTTATCTGTGTTTGCAGGCTTTCTGGCTCATATGCTGGAGGAATCCTTGCTGCGGGGGTGTTTTCATTTTCTCGTCTAACATGGCAGTGGTCCATCGCAGCAGAGGTTTTTAGCTTAAACAATCTGTTTGTGGGGCTGCTTATGGCTCTCACCGCGCATTTTGAGGAGGCATCCACTGCAAAAGAGAGATCAAAGGTAAAACATCTCCAGCAAAGTGTATAGTTCTTTATTCTCTTTCAATTAGTTATCATGCATCTGTTTGATTTCTTAGTCACTTTGCAACAATTTAGCTTTCTTCAAACTGGCAAGGCCGGGTTTTGGAGCTGTGTTCGGTACCTTTTCTCAGAGATGTTGATTCCTGGCCTACCTGGGGTTTAAAAGGTGCTAAACCTTTAAAAATCTCTCCTGATGTTTAAGAATGGAGTTGGAACTTGTTGGCTGGGATTTTGTTGTTGTTTTACACCTACGTGGAGTGGAAAGAGGAAAACCAAAATCATTTGCACCTGAATCTGTTGGTGCAAAGTTTATTTTCCTGCATTAGAGAGTGAGTAAGCTGTGAGCATTCAAACTTTTATTTTAAGAGCTGATGTATTTCCTGAGGGTTAGCAGCTGCGTCTTACTGAAATCTCCATCAAGTTGGAAACCTAAGTATCAAAAAAAAAAAAAAGAGCAAATTTTCTATCAGTTGCATGCTATTCCATGCATAGTCTTTTGAAATGAAATGTGCCCGTAAAATAATGGCATTATTAAATACAGAGACCTTAAATTTCATGCTACTTTTTCTACTTTATAAAAAGACCATGCATTTAAATGCTATTTTGATTTTATGATACTCACTGATTGTGTTCTTTCTGTTGCTTTTTGCCTGAACATCTGACCTCTTCTCTTGCAGCCTTGCCTGCTGTGACTTCTATGAATTGTGTGAATAAAATGATTTTTGTGGGGCTACCCTAGTATTTCAGGAGTCCAGAGTGGTAGTTTACTCAGCTTAGTGACTTCTCAAATAACATGTTTTATTGTTGCCTCCAAATGGCTTCTTTTATCATCTGATCCTTCCTTCCTTCCTTCCTTCCTTCCTTCCTTCCTTCCTTCCTTCCTTCCTTCCTCCCTTCCTCCCTTCCTCCCTTCCTCCCTTCCTCCCTTCCTCCCTTCCTCCCTTCCTCCCTTCCTCCCTTC
>VZSV01000060.1:702802-714263 GCA_013398735.1 Nothocercus julius | reverse complement strand
ATTTTCCAACCTGCTTCTATGATTTATTTGCCCAATGGGATTTTCAAAGGAGATTTTCAGAACAGTTAATGAGTTTGTTTCAGTGGTTTTGGTTTTGGGGTGTCCTGCTTCCCACACCTTGAGGAGGTTTCAAAGAGCAGATTCCTAGCCCTTGTCAGAAATCAGGCCTCCTTGCAGACATCTTCGGGGGGCAATTAGAGCTCACGAACACACCTGAAAAATTTATCTCGTTGTCCTGTTTGGGACTCTGAGGGATTTTTGTCCCCAGGGGGTTTCTGCAGGGCATGGAAAGAGGCCTTTATTAATGTGTGGCAGAGGTGGCCATGGTAGCAGTGAATAATCCTGAATGGGTGCCAGGAATACACGTGCCGTGCAGCATAGCCTGCGTGCACTACCTATTTTACCCCAAAACGCTTTTAGAAGCTCTGAGTGGAGTTTTTAAACTAGTGAGATCTGTTGCATGAAATTTTCTTTGCCTAGGAAGCTTTTGTAGCCTTGGCTTTAACCTTCTGTACCCTTGAAAGAGGAAAAAAATCCTGTTTCTTATTTAAAATGATGTCTCTGTGCATAATAATGGCGCTATTTGGGGGTATTATTTCTGGAAAATAAATAAATAAGGAACCACTGCTTGGCGGTTTCCCCTATTCAGCATTACCAGATTCCTGCTCTCATTGTTCACAGGGACAGCGGTATCCTGGGGACAGGCAAGGGCAGCTCCAGGGAAATTCCATCTTTGGGAGAAAAGGTGGTGGGTTGTGTAATGTGGGGCAGTCTGGAGTTACTAGGGGTCTGCCCAGCACAGGGCACGTCAATAGAGTGCTCGACTTCCCATGACTGATTGCTGCTGTGAATTTGAATTTATAGGCTACATCGTTACAGCATGATAATATTACTTAAAAGCTCTGTGTACACTGAGAAGTAGCTAGTCAGCTGCTCAGCTTAACATTTCTTAAGTTTTCTGTAAAACAAATAACATATTCTGTAAATAATCTAGAATAACTTGTATGTGTTGCAATTGGCTAGTGGTCAGTGGCCTATCTGCCTTTCTTGTGCAAGGGTGTTTTGGGCTGGGTCGAAGCTGTTCTGATTCCCAGATATTTTAGCTAACTCTGTTCTTTTTCCTTCCTTCCAGATCTCCAAATTCGGTGCCTTTTGCTGTGGCCTAAGCTTGTGCAATCAGCACACGATCGTGCTCTATATTGTTTGTATTGTGCCTTGGGTTCTCTTCCGGCTTTTCCAAAAAATGGTAGGTATTTTACCTCTTGCTGACTCATGCCTCTTGTAGCTTCTTTTAAAGTAGTTAGTTCTTCTTTCCAAGCACTTGCATTGCTCTTATGTTGATGTACGAACAGTGACAGTTGATGGTCTGTCTAACCTCGTCAGTCATAATCCAGTGGAGTTGCAGTCCATCAGTCTGACATCAGAGCTCCAGATAACGCATTAGGGGCTTTGGAGCTGTCACTCACGTGAGAGTCTGCGACCTGTCCGTTCATCCTGGCAGGGGATGAACGAGGTCCCAGCTGTTTGCAACATACCGAGGAAGCTGTCACCACACTGACGGCTAAAAATTGGTCGGTGGGTAGGAAACAAGAGTGTGTTCGTGGCCCACCACAAACTGGAAGACAGGTAAACACACAGAGGATTGTGCTGGTGAGATGTCACGGGCATGAGCAGTCGGGGCTCTGCTTCCCCCAGCCGACCATGCAGGATTTCTCGTGATGCCGGGTGAGTTCCTGCATGTTGAGTCCCTTGTGGTGGTGAAGGAAGGCGGCAGCTCTCACTGCACAGCATCAGGCACCTTCTGAGGCTTTCAGCACTGAAAGATGCAGCCCGAATGAGCAGCATAGCAGAAAAAAAGGGCAGAGATCCCCTTCGGAGGATGTGCAGCTGAACTACTGGGATCTTTTAGGCAATTTTAAGCTTGTTCGTTTGGGTAACAAGGTGAAAACAGCCTCTTTGCATGTCCCGCTCGCTAAGGTGCTGTGATTCTCTCTGAACGAGGCTCCAAAGTCACATTCATGTGTTGGACACTGCCCCTGTCTGCCCAAGTGACCTGCTCTCAGACCCTGTGTCTGGTGGGCTGCAGATGTGCTGCAGAACCTCTAGTTTGTCCTGCAAAGGGCTCCTTACGTGGAAGACACACGTGCTCTGATGACATTACGAAGGGTCCCGAGAAAGCTCCAGCTCTGCTTTCTGTCTTCCCGTTGCTCCCTGAAGGTGACAGCAGTTCAGGCTGCTGCTGTTTCAGTTCTGCCTCTGTTTCTCCACCAGCAACCGGGTAAATCAAGTAGGACAGCAGTACAGGTTGAGCTGCAAGAGATGAAATGCAGCTCAAGACAACCTTGCTCCAAAATCTTTCTGTCACCAAAGCCCTTTTGACTACGTGTTTCATTTGATAACATGCTGAGACACTTCTGCAGTATATTTGTGTTCTTTAAATGGAGCTTTTTTCCATATGGGCAGCCCAGAGACACTGCTGTGAGTTGCAGCAGCAGAGTGCTGTGCCGATGCCGTGTTCCTTGGAAACACGTCAGACAGGGCAGTCGTGGCTGCCGCAGAAAGCCATCTAATACCACAGATACCTGACTGAATGTGGTGCCTTTCAGTTTTTTTAAAGAAAAAAAAAAGCGCAGCCTTCCTGCTGGAGGAATTTCACCCAACTTTATCAAGCTACTTCTTCTGCTTTGTAGATTGTCACTGAACAGTGTCGCTCCCGCATAACCCCAAACACTAAAGGAAGTGCTTTGATTGACAGGACAGGGGCTGATGATAAAGCAAGCGTGCAATATTCTAGGGTGGGATTTTCCAAAGCACTTAAAGGAGTTAGGCACAGAAGTCCCTTTGAAAGTCTTGTCTTCCTGACCCCTTAGGCAGTCTTGAAAATCCCACCCCAAAAGTTGGCCTATCCAATTTAGCCATTTAACCATCATGATAAAGTAAATGGCAAACTGACTCCTGATGATGGTGATGATGTGTGCAGTTGTACTAGAGCAGCATTTTTTTTTTGCCAGATGGAATACCAGCCAACTCTTAATCACTGCAAAGTGGGTTATCTCAGCCTTGCAGTGCTTCAGCCATCTATGCATGTCATGCCATGATTTAAATGTGAAAGATGCAATGAGTATGATACTCATGAGTCCTAGCTAATATTATTTGCTTCACTTAAATTTCACCCTGCCATGCAAAGGAGATCAGTTTGATGCAGTTTCCTGGTAATCCACAAAATCGTAAGGTTTAACATAGCATTTTGTAGGGACTTACTATAAATTGAGAGATCAGCTCTGTGTAAATATATTTGATGTTTTTTTCTTTATCTGTTCTTGAAGTTCCAGCGTGATTAAACTAAAATAAACATTGTTATGCAATATGGCATATTTTGGTGCAGGAATTGTCCCTAGGCCGTTTGCTCAAGTTGGGTTTATGCTTCTTGGCTGGTTTGCTGCCTTATCTCTATCTGCCGGCTTCATCCTACCTCAATCGAGCCCGTTGGACGTGGGGAGACCAGACAACTTTTCAAGGATTTCTGACCCACTTTCTCAGGGAAGAATATGGGACGTTCAGTCTGGTAAATACGGGTCATTTTCTAACAGACTTTCTCCTGAAGTTAATCTGTAGCAGAAAATTTCTATCAATGATATTGAACAGCTTGTAGGGGAAGAAACTGAAAGCCTTGCTTCTTTAGAATTTATGTTTGTGACCTACTGATCTGTCAGGTTTACTGGGAGTAGATCAGATGGCTGGTAAACCACAGAAATCATACTCTTTACCTTGATGGGATGAGTCATATTATTTATTGGGAACTGTACAGGTGTTTTGTATACATAATAACACAAAGAGCAAGCTGTGCTACAGAAAGGTGGTAACATCAATTTCATATTTTTGTCTTTTTAAGATAAATTACCTTTTTATCATTTTAACTTCAGCTGTTTTAAAAGGTCTTAAGCAGTTTTTATTGTTTTGCCTTAAAAAGGAATTCCTCTTAGCCCCTCAGTAATATTTTATTGAAAGGAATGATAGATTTGGGGAGTGTCACAATCCTCTGATCAGGATTATTTTGACTGCTCTTGCAGATAAGGGAGGTAACATATAGCTGTTTGCTGAGCACAGGGTTTGCATCTGTCTTCTCCAGCACTAATGTAAATTTTTGGCTTCCAGCCACCCGAGACTTCTTCCCATCCCACTTCAGAGAATTCAGTGCACAGGGATGGGAAATTGCACCATCGGGACAAAAAAAAAAAAAGAAAAAAAAAAGATTCTACATGTCATTTAATTCATCTGGATCATTGGCTGTGTAGATGATGTCTTGTGTGCGCAGCAGCTGCATCCTGCCCGCGCTAGCCGGCAGGCAGGGCTGACAATTCAGTGCAAGCTCTGACAGCTTCCGCAACCCCTTTTCTTGCAAGGGCTCCCAGGCTGGCCGCTATGCCAATATAGCAGAGCTCATAGCTAGTAAAATATTCCTAATATGTTCAGTAAACCCTGCACCCTTGCATGATTGAAAACAAGAACCTGGAAGAAAATTTTTGCAGTGAAGGTTTGAATAAGATGCACTGGAAGGGTTGTGGAGGAGCCTCCTAAGCCTCAGGTGCTGCAAACAAACCGAGAAGACTTTCCTTGCTCCAGTGATATATCAGTCAGTTGTGGGTTTCTCAAAAGTTTTTTTTTTTTTTTTTTCTCATTTAGGCCAAAGCAGAGACAGGATCCAGTATGGGAGAGGTATTGGTGTGAGTAAAAAATCTTGGTTTCACCTTCTAGTTGAGAGAAACCTATTGCAACCCCCCTGTCTTTTGTCCAGGCAGCTGCTTTTCTGCAGTCACCTTGGCTTCTTTCAGAGCCAGGTCTCTGAGATGAGGGAGGAATGGGCTGTGCAAATCTGCACTGGGACAACGTGCCCATGTCTGTCTGGCTTCCCTATTGAAGTCAAAGTTCTGGTTTCCCTCTCCCCAGCAATCTTTCATTTAAAACTTTGAAGTTAAAAAATAGGTTTGTTCCCGTTTCCAGTAGACTTAATCGCAGGAGAATAGAATATGTTATGTTGTGCTTATTCCCTGCTTCTCTTGACACTTCAATTTGGTGCCGGAGCGATTTGAGGCAGAAGTGCATTAATTTCTCCACAGTTTTCAGCTGATGCAGATGAAGTCTGAGCTCTCCCTTGCCGTCCTCACCCTGGCGCTCGTGGCCTGTTTAAGTGCCGCCCTGCCGTAAGTTGGGGAGAATCCTTGCTCCAATGTGCAATTTCTTACTGACTGCGTGGTTATCTTTTGGGGTGCTTTTTCTGCCTTATGCCAAAATAGATCTAATCTAATTCCCAGTATTAAATGTGCTGAGGTTGTTGTTTTCAAGTGCATATAACTTTCATCTCCTTTTTAACATGCCACTAGAACATTTTGTTGTTTTTCTCTAGGACAGAGCGGCAGAAGTTGCCTGTGATCTGGCTCTTCACTGCAATGCTCTGTGTTTACTCCCTGTTCTTTGCTTGGAGGGCAAATCTGGATATTACAAAACCTCTGTTTATGGGTGTGGTGAGTCTCATTCCAAAAATTGCTCTGGGATGTTAATTTTTGAAAGAAGCTTCTTCCTTGCTTAGTTGGCTACTATTGCTACTCATAATCATGAGCAAGTGGTTGCCTTGGTGCTGCCTAAGGGGCAAAAATACAGCCACATATAACTGGGGAAGCAAAAATAGGATCTTTGCAAATTTGGAAATGTGGTGTGTGATTAAAATGTGATTAAAAGACATCCCCTTTCTTTTCCCCTTCTTTAATCCCTGCCCTTAAATTCTGAGCTTTTCAGCCCAGAGACCATCCCGTCCTGAAAACGTGGACCCTGCCCTAAATAAAGAAGCACCAGTGTGGTGGCTGTCACGCGGACACGTGCCGTGTTGTTCCGTAGGTGGAGCGGTTCTGGATGCAGAGCAACGCCGCGGTTGCCGTGCTCGCGGGTCTGGGGCTCGCCCGGCTCGTCCTGCTCGGAAGCGCCATGCTGGAGACCCACCTGCCCTGCCTGGAGTGGCTTTCGGCTCTCGCTCTTGTTGCTTGCCAACTTTGGGCCAATTACAGGTAACAGGTACCTTGGGAGCGTGCGGGGCCGCAACTTCCCACTCCTGCAGGGTGACGCACAGTCTGGACGCTGTTTTAAACCCCTTCCTTCTGCTTCCTGAGTTTCCGTCCTTATCTCTAAAGGAAAAGGGTATTTGGAGGCACAGGGCTGGAGCTGGGGGGCAGAGGGCTGTTCTTCCCCTGGCAAAGCCAGCAGAGCTGAAGATTCAAGGTAGAGGGGGACCGAAGGCTCCGAGGCAGGTCCTCAGCCAGGAGCAGAGTGTAAGCAGGTCAATTTGATACCCTTTCTCTGAGCTATAGAAAGAAAGTCCCTCTGATTGCATCTTTTCCACCCTCACTGGTATTCCCTCATCTCTTGATGGCACAAATCAAGGCTCCTGTCTAAGCTTGGGAGGTCAGAATCTGCAGGAATGGAGTCTGCCCTACTGCCTTGTTTGGTTTCCTTGGTATCATCAGGGCATCTTACAGGTTGAAGGAACGTGTAGGTATACAAATATTTCATAAAAGAAAGCTATGAATTTGTGCTTTTTTTCCTATGATTTACAGAATGCATTTGACCTGAACACTCATTGTCTATTTCCACTGCTTTGTTTCAGGTTTCCCTGTGCCCTAGGGTGTATGTTTTTCTTTATTTTTTCCTTTATGAGGAGCTAGTATAGGGCATTCTTATCCCATAGCCACCCTGAAGACTTGCCAGTGATTTGGAGAAAAATCAGAGTAGTAGTAGGACCAGTGGAGAGGTTTGCCAGATGGTGAAGTGTAGAGCGCATGGACTGCCTAAGAATGAATCCTTCCTCTGTGCACATCTTCTCACAAAGTCCTGTCCATATCTGCCTTGAGTCACTTGTGTAACGTCCCATTCTTCGGTTCACACGTGGTTGTGTAAAAGGATCTATAATTTTTTTTTTTTTTTTTTTTAATACATTATAGTGGCACTTCCAGTAGGTTTAGGCCAAGAAAGAAAATCAGAATTAAGATGTAGGTGTGCAATGAGTGCGAATTTTGTCAATAGTGGTGGCTAATGTCTCTGTGGCTGTTTTCAGAGGGACTTCAGTCTAAATACTTCATTGCCATGTCATGATTTCTCAGCAATGATGCTCTTCAGCAAGATCTAAGCAGGGGCAAGGGACTTGCTCTGTTTTCCTGTGGATGCCTATTGCATAAAATTGTTCTGAAGAAATTCAAAACTGTGCAAACATCCATTTTTTTAAGATATACTGTTTTTCATCTCTTCTTTTTAAGTGCTTGTAATCAAAGCAGCAATTATGTTGTTGATAACTTTGCAAGAAATCTGCTGTCCTCGATGCCGACGGATGCGGTGGTCTTGTTACGAGGAGACTTACCCGGGAATGCTCTTCGTTACGTTCATTACTGCGAAGGAATGAGGCCAGATATCACCTTAGTGGACCAGGAGGTAGGTTCAAAAAGTGCTACTGGAAGAGGTAATAGGTTTAAAAAACAGAAAAGAAACTTTCCAAAGCTTGTCCTTATGCTGCCACATCAGTGCCTGGACTTGGCTTTGCAATGAGGGTTTGTTTCTGGTTGGCAAAAGCAAAACCCACAGCCTCACACTTAATCTTACCTAAACCCCTTTTTGTCTCTTTTATCGGGTTTTCCCCCTCAAACTTTGTGCCTCTAGTCAGGAACCACTGGTGTTCTGGTCTGGTGGTGCGATGCCAGACAGTTCCTACAGTGGGAGGTGACCCTTAACGAACAAATTCTGCTCACTACTCATGCAGAAACAGCTTACTACACTTCTGGATGTAAAACTGATGAAAACTTTGACTCTTGTTTTAATTTTGCTAATGTTTTGGTGATAGATGATGACTTATGAGTGGTACTTACCAAAGCTGGCAAAGCATTTACCTGGCATTCATTTTCCTGGGAAACGGTGGAATCCTGTGGAAGGAGTATTACCCGATGGGACACTTGTTTTTAATCTCCATCGTTTCCTCAAAGTAAATAAACAGTAAGCATTTCTTTCATATGTAACAGCTTTCCTAAAATCTTCAACCTCTTCCTGAAATTGTTTATGGAACAGCTTGGTACTGCATCCAAAAGACCAATTTTCTCCACTGACTTCTTCCCTGGTGGTGAGATTATTTTTGCAATTAAAGCAAATATCTAAGCAGGAGTAGCTCCATCCAGATATAATATTTCTTCTTGTTTAGAGATTGGTTTGTTCTTTTTAGAAAGGAAAACTAAGAAGGTGACTGGCAGAGAATACTTAGCGATTTTATTATTTTTTTGTTGAAACCATTCATCACCAAAAAAGGAATGTTCCTGTGTACTCAGAATAACTGTGGTTGGAGAGCAAATCGCTGCTGCTTCTCCTTCGTGAACACTGTGGCCAACTTATTAGCATGGAGTGAATGTATTCCAAGAATAATCATCATATAAAAATAGCTTAGTAGGAGTGAAGAAAGGATTAGATACTTGCATGCATAAGAATAGCAGCTGCGTTTAGACTAGCCGGTGTGAACCTTGCAAGTGTGGGTAGGCAGAAGAGCAGTGCCAGGTGCAGGCAGGAAAAAATGGGCTTCTCCTTAGTGTTTTTAGCATTCTTGCATGGTCCAGCCCGGGGGAGAGGACGTCTCTCTCGTGGTGCCTCCTGTGTGGGCTGTGCTCAGTGTCGTCGGGGATCTTTGCAGCAGCAGAGCTGCTCTCAGGATGACTTGGGAAGGTGGTCCGAGGAGGAATGCCCTGGGTGGGTGTCTGTCGCAGAGCGTGTTCTGCTGCGTGGGGCCTGGCGCGTTGCCCCGATGCGGCGGGGGCGGCTCGCTCCCGGATGCGGTGCTGCCAAGGCTGGTGGCGTGGCCTCACGTCGGCTCTCTCTGTTTTTTTGGCAGTAAAGAAGTGTTTGTCTGCATAGGCCTTCACGAAGGGGACTCAACCTGGAAAAGGAGCTATTCGCTTTGGCCATGGGGAACTTGTGAGAAGTTGGTTCCTTCTGAAGTTGTCTTTGACCCGGGAGAGTGGATTCGTCTTACAAGAAATCTCTATAACTGGACAGAAGACTACGGAAGGTACAAGGCACAAACCCACTTCTGCTCGTTTTCACTCATAATTCTTCTGCCAGCAGCATAACCACATGCACTGCAATGCTGCTGCACCCAGGCCTTCTCCTCTAGGGCTGATGGAGTAGCAACTACTGGGGATTGTGCAGCTTGGGCTTATCCAGTTCCACTTACAGCACTGACATGTCTGAATTGGGACTCTTAACACTCTTCCCATCCCTAACTAGATGATTGCTCCTTATTTCTCCAAGCTTGCTGGTCCTGATTCAGCAGGATGTTCTAGTACTGGGGCTGACTCTGTTCCAGGGGACTTGAGGTCTTTATGAATGCAGTTGCATTCATTGGATTTGTGAATGTGAATGAATACCTTGCTGATTAAGGGTGTTTCTGAGGTACAGGTGAAAATCCTTAAAAGAATTGCAGCCAAATTTAAAATGAAATAGGATTTTTCTTTTTGAAACAATTAAGCATAAGCTATAGTGGGAGTTTTTGTGTTTTAAGATATGCAACAGAAGAAATCTGCTTATGGTATTCTTAATAATATTAAAAAAGAGAGGGCATTTCTAGTCATGTCCAGTTCTGATCTTAAAACTTCATCTCTTTTCCCTGTTGTCAAAGGCCAAAAAGCCATTGAGGACATGGGACATCTAGAACTTTAGGTGCAATGAACTGAACTGGATGGATGGTAAAAAGCATCTCTCATTTGAGAATAGCTAGGCTGTGGTAGGACATGTAACGTGCCATAGACTCCTGCCCAGGGAGAAGAAGAAGGTTTTATGAGTGGCTCAGGATTAGGTGAATTCCCTGCTGTCAGAGCCAGAGGCTTCCTGACAGATTTATTTTCCAACCTGGGAGGTCTGTAGCTGCTGGAGTTGGGCAGGATGACCTTGCAACGGGTAAAATGCAGGAACATGGATCCAGTGGCTGAATTTTATTTTAATTCCTGTTTAGATTCAAGCCCTCTTCCTGGGAAGCTGTCGCGAATGAGGAGATGTGGCAAGCCAGGTGATGCTCCTTTGCTTCCCTCCTTTTCCGATGCCACCTCGCTGCCGTGGAATACACATCCAAGTGGGCATTGATGGCTTACCAGTTTATTGGATCTGTATTTGTCAAGCTTTGGAAGGAAAACAGTGGCAGAATGGGATCAGCGGTGCTTTGCCTCTGATAGATCCTTCCAGAGGTTATTTTTAACAAATGTGCTCTGCTCAGAGTGTCTTGAAGCAGCAGGGGGTAGTTTGGATATAGAGTGAGAAAATACATCATGGAAAGGAATTTGTTTTGCTGCAGACTTAAGTAGACACACAGCTTGTGTACTCTGCCATGTGATTAAAGAGCTTAATGGACATGTTGAAGATGTGTGTAATCATGTGATGTGACCTAGTGAGGCTAAGGAGTTGTTATAATGGATGTTTTTCTTGTTTTCCTAGGATGAAAACAGCTTTCTTTATATTTGACCTTGCAGAAACTGCCAGTGTGACTGCAGAAGTGAAATCACAACTTTACACATTTGCTTACACTGTAAGCCACGTATTTTGCTTATGAATTCTCCCTGCAATTGCCCTCCATTTTTAAAATTTCTCCATGCCATAGAAATCCCATAGTGTTTCCACATAGGTAGGCAGCCCTGTAATCTGCATTCTGCCTCATTCATCTAAACCAGAAGCATAGACAGATTCAACGAGATTTGTTCAGGGATTTTATCCATCCCCACTTGCCCTCTCGGTCACAGAGGATGCCAAAAGCTAACCAGTCAACACTCTGCTTTTGCTATAATTATGTTGTCTGTGTGGGGCTGCAAACCCATGCCAAGAGATTGCTTGTCCTGACGTCCCCTCTATGCACTTGTCCCCTCTGTCATTATACAGTCATGCAGGCGAGCCAGCAAGTGTAAAATCCGACAGTCTTCTCACTGCAGATTAATTCTGCTGCATTTCACACCAAAGAATGACACACATAGGCTAGAGTAGGTATCTCTGGAAATACCACACTGCCAGAGATGCCAATGGATGCACAAAATGATCAGTGCGTATCAGCAGAGAGGAAGAATGTTTTATACCTCGGCAAACAGTCAACATATATTTTTCCTTTAAATTCTTGCCTACTTTGTGTTGATTTTTGCTGTTCTGCTCAGCAAAGTTCACGGGCGTGTGCCTGATGTTGAGCTTATGAATACTCCCTCTGCAGTCAACAGGCTGCTTAAGTCCTGTGGAAGACATCCTGGTCTTCCGAAATAGCGAGTAAATGTCTTTCCAGGCACTGCAGTGAGATCTCTTTTTCCCTCATGGAGTTTCAGAAACGTTCTGACTCTGGATTTGGCATCTGGAGTTTCAGAAACATTCTGACTCTGGATTTGGCATTTGTCCTTTTAAAAACTATGGTCAGTTT
>VZSV01000060.1:624969-692729 GCA_013398735.1 Nothocercus julius | reverse complement strand
TGCAGCCTCCCGGGCCGCGTTGCCGCGGGGCTCCGCGCGTCCCTCGCCGTGTGAACGCTCGGGGCTTCGCAGCTCCGTGCGCGCCCAGCCCCGCGCGCGCAGGACACCTTGGGCTGACCGAGGGACTCCTGTCATCTTCAACCTGGCACGAGCGAGGCTCAGTAAAACCAAGAGAGGGAACCCAGCCCCAGCGCGTGGGCAGAGCCGCGCGCTGTCCTTCCGCTGCTGCCCTCGAGTCCCCGCACATAATCTCGGTCCTGAGCCGGTCCCCACCTCATCTGTCTCTTGCAAGCTGCTTCCCGTGACCCCTCCTCGGCCCCGGGAAGAAGGGGGAGAGCTGGGGGCACATCCCGGAGCCAGACCCTGCTGCCAGCGGGCAGAGGGTGCTCTTGCCTAGCGTATCCCGCTCCCTCCGCAGGGCCGGGGCCGCCTTGCCCTGTGAACCGGCCGTTCCCACCTGCTCGGACGCGGGGACGGCGGAGCATCCCGGCCGCCGCAGCGCCGGCTACGGCTCTGCTTCATTAATATTCCCGCTCCGGCGGGCGGGAGAGGGAGCGCCGCGTCTAACCTACTTTATTCAAATAGAAAATGTGTGTGGTGGAGTAAGAGGGAGATACAGGCTCTGCCATAATTCCAGATTTAATTGGAAATTTAGTAAATCTGCTAAAATATTTAGTGGTTTCAATTTTTTCCCCTCTTCTGTAAGAAACAAAGGATCCTGGTTTATCGTGTGTCTTTCAACAACTTTAATTTCATTTGTAGATTAAGGATGGAAGTAGCATTTCCACTCGATTGCATACTGGGCATTAAGAAGACAAAAACGTTCATTGTTTGCCCGAACTCGGAGGGTTTTTTTGCAGACATTAAGCTGTAGGTGGCATTCTTTATACCTGACATCAGGACGCTTGTGTCAGACGTTCGGTTGACAGGATTTTCTGCCGGCCCGTCGGAGGGGTGTGAAGCAGGGAAAACAACCAAATGCTGCTGTCAGGTGATGGGGACCCAGGCAGCCTGGTGCCAAACCACGAGGAAGCGGCTGCTGGAGGAGTGGGTATCTTGAGCAGGCTCCTAAGGGAATGGAAGAGCAAAGGTCTAGTGGTCTTCACATTGCCTTTCCCATGAGATAGCCAACCCTTGCTCAAGAAGAGAAGATGGGACTTCATTTTGCAGCCCCCTGAGTTTGGCATCCCACAGGCTTCGTGCTGCGTCCTCGCTTCTGCCTCTTTTGGCGGTCAAGGGATCCTGAGATGAGGCTCTGCATGGGGCTGTCCTAGAAAGACACTGGGTTGTCACCAGAGGGTTTTGGTTGAAACTGGCCGTGGCCCGCGGAGAGGCTCCCTTGCCTTCACACTTAGCTCGGTGCGAAGGCGCTCTGTGCCCGCGCGGGACGCGGAGCGACTCCGCAGCCCGCGCAGCCGGCTGCGCATCCACGCCCGGCCGTACCAGGAAGCAAGCTGAGGTAGTGGCAATGTCATCCTGACGTCCACCACGCGCGGAAGGGCTCTCGCCCCCGGGACGGGCAGGGAGACCTTTCTCGGGCTCCCTTCCGTGTTTCACCGGGTTGTTCGCAAGGTGCTGAGCACCAACCGAGCGGTTCCAGTTAAGCTTAGCAGGAGTTCCACCCTTGCGGAGCTGACAGAGCTGTGCAAGGTGCAAATCCCATCTCCTTGGTTTTATTATTATTTTTTAAAAATAATCCTTTGTTTATATTTTCCCTTGAAAACGGAGCCTAGCTCTTCTGCAACTATCTTTCTGTAATTCTCTTAACTACTGTAATGCAAACTCGCCACAAAAGCTCCTCCAGAAATCAAGGCTTTTGTGAACACCAGGCGAAAGGAAGAAAATTGTCGCCTAACCTTTCAGCCATCCTCATTTCCAAGGGAGCAAAGGACATTCTCTGGAGACACAGGGGTTTTTTTATCCATTTATTAACATGCCACGTTATGAAGGTGGAAAGTAACATTTGTTTTCCTGAGTCTTTAGGGAATTTCTCCTGCCATCATTAAACTGGATTTTAAAACACCATTTAATGTTTTGTTATTTTTTCCAGGCTGCTTTTTTTTTTTTTTTTTTTTTTTTTTTCCAGCATCCAGTGTTAATCCTGCAATTGGAAACCACAGTGGATGAAAGTAGTGTGTAACTTGCTTCCAGAACAAATAAGGTACAGCAGCTAATTTTAGTTTTAGGTTTCAAGGAGGGGGAGAGGCAAGGGGTAAGGCGGCACCTTCCCTTTATAACGTGAGACAGCCTTCAAGTGCAAAAGCAAAAATTCCCAAGCTGAGATCTAGTGAATGTAGAAAAGGTTCATTTTCAAAATTGCAACAGCCTGTACTTAGGTGATATTAGAAGACACCATGACAGTAAAGTAGTTTTATGCATAGCGGCTTAGCTAACATTTTGAGAACTAGTTTAGTGAAGCTATCAGGTTTAAAAATACCAAGCCACAAAGTTTTAATGAAACTATGCTTGGATCAAAGTACCATAAAGAGCATCCAAGAACTGCTTAAAAGATCCTTGAGTGGAAATTAGAATGGATCGTCAGGATTTATTCTGTAAAGCCTGCCTATTTTGACCTTTTTTCAGACTCATATTAAGGCTGCTGAAAGTGTGTTTTGTTTGGCTAATGCTTGGGACTTGCTGTAGCTATTAGGTCTGTGAAACTGAGGCTGCCACCAAAGTTTTAGTACGCATTAATTGCCTGATAAGGACCTGGGAATCAAATGGCTGAAGGAAAGGGCTATCATAGATTTCTTTCCCCTTTGCTTTATTTCTCTTTGCAATTCATTTACATCCCGAGCCTTATTGGTGATCCAGATTTGAATAAAGCCAGAGCTTAAGCGGTGATTAGATCTCAATAGCTTGGATTTTCGATGAAATTGTGGCATCCTTTTCTGCCATATGCATTTAGTAAGGGGTGTGAAAATTGACACCTGGTGGAACTTTATCTTTTAAAACACCGTTTCCGCTTATGCATCCGCACACACAGGCACAGGCAACACTTGCAGACAGTCATAGACATATGCATATAAAAATCCTGCTGAAATTGGGGTATTAGTTGATAGGCCTTTGACTCTGTCAATGTCAGGGGTTAGCAGGAAACAAAGCCCAGGCTAAGCAAAGCTTTGCAAGAATGGAAAGAGATAAGAAGACCTCCTCCTTTCTCAGGTTAATTTTTTAAGCACGTCATCCAAACATTCACAGCAATGATCCTGTAAACCCTATTAGAAGAAGAAAGCCATCAAGAATATATAATGCAGTAAGGGCTTTTTTTTTTTTTTTTTTCATTCTGATGTTATTATCATTACTGTTATTATTATTATTTGGAAGCAATATGTTTAAAGTTCACCTGCTAATCCTTAAGCTGTTGATATGACAATGTCAAAAATGATGGGATTTGGTGATTCTCATTATTGTTATGTATTGTTCTTCACCAGCGTTCCGTATTAATATTTATAAATGCCAGGAAGAGTAGTCTTTTTATAGACATGAGAGCTTCCAAACTCCATTTTATTTTCTTTTTAACAAATAAATGTTGCATCCAATATAGATGATTACATTTTGGAACAAAAATGATTTTCTAAACAATCCACTCGATGCTGATCTTGGGCTTTTTAAATGTATTTTTCTGTGAGCAAGATGACGACCTGTAGATGTGATCTCGCCTTACCGCCATTCAGAAAAATGCTTGTTCAAATTAGAATAAATACTGATTGCAAATGCCTGAGTGCAATCAAACCAGCACGAACACATAAATGGGTTTGAAATCCCTCCAGAAGATACTTCAAGTAGCAGAGGAACAAAGCCAAGGGCAAGGATTCTTGGTCACCTTAACCTGAACCCCTGCGTTTCTCGGGATCCTCGTTTTGTCCTGTGGGAATTCTCTCAAGGGAGAAGCCTTGGGGGCCAGCTCTGTCACAGTGGGTCTTTTGGCAGACCAGTCATGGGGCAGGAAGGCAGCGAGGGTGGCAATCTAGGTCTTGGAAAGCTCATATTTATTTCCATACGTTACCACAAATTGCTGTCCAGCTCTGGGAGCTCATCCATGGTGCTAAGGGAAGGGCAACGTGCTCACCAGGGTGGGCGCCTGCCAACAAGAGTCATTACCCAAGGGTGGTTGTTAGTCAAAAGAGAGAGAGGAAGGAGATTCTGTGGAGGGCAAGACGTAGGCCTTGGTGGCAGGTTCCTACATGAAGTCCCTTGGCTGCCACGCCACCCACCGCTGGCACCGCATGGAGGCCTGCACGAGGCTCCGGGTGTGTTGTCCTTGCTACAAACCCCGTGCTCAGCGGTGCTGGGGAGCAGGCGAGCAGGTTGGGCACGCAGAGGCCAGCGTGCATGTGGGTTGGGTACGCACGCGTGGATCAAGCATGGCAGAGGTCCACCTGGGAGTGCTGAGCAACACTCACTTCCCATGGGGGTTTAGATGGCTGTTTTAAACAATTATCTCCAATATTACAAAACAGGTGTGAAAAAAAAATCACAAAACCTGAACTCCTGCTGATGTGCACAGATTTCTTAGTCAGGGCTTTGTACACCAAGTGCAAAAGAAATGTGCGCTCTGGTTAGCAGGTGAGCAATCGAGATCCTTGTGCAACTCATTTCCCAAATGCCTGCAATGAGAGTGGCAAATTATCTGGCTTAACTTAAGAGAAAATTTCCAGAAATTACCTGCACTGTGTGAAGCTGCTGAACTTCTCCACGATTGTCTTGGCTGGTGTAATCACCCCAACACCTGGTGGCTTTGCAGGTGTTTGTCGAAGCCCTAACTTCATCTCTGATAGGGAGACACAGTCTCCTTTCCGTAGCTCCCTCTGCTTTGGCAGATGGGCTGGGTTTGGGACAACAGGAGTCAGATGGGAACAGGAGCAGAGAAGGGTTTTCAACCTGGAGCAAGGATGAAGACAGGAGATGGGCTCAGCTAGCGTGGTTTATCCTAGCATGAAAGGGATGTCTGTTGGTTGTACATGTGCTGCTTGGGAGAGGGGTGAGACTGCTTAAATTGGATGGACAGGGCTGCTGCAAATACAGAGACACAAACTGATAGGCTGGATATCAGAAGCCGGTTTTAGATTCTGGGCAAATGCTCAGCTCATGTGAAGATGAGTGCTTGTTCACCGGTGAAACGGGATTGCAGGATGTGGTTGCCTGGGAACGTGACAGGTTGGACTTAATGATTATTCATTAAGAGCTCATTTTATAATGAGTTCTTCTTGTCCTCAAATGCATTTTAGGATACTTTAACCTTCTGTTTGGTGCCGGGGTACTTCCCAGAAAGTCCTGGAGCTGCTGCTGTGCTCTGCTCATTGTGGCAACTTACCCGTCTCTTCCGGCTTGCTGCCAACTCCGGCAGTCACCAATGGAGTGAGTGTGGCCTGGTAGTGTTTTACGTAGCACCACACGCACTGGCTGCAAAGGCTAAAGGCCGCAGTCAGCATTTCTAATTGTGCTCCTGAAGCTGCCAGCCCCGTGCCTGCCTCCTTCCTTTAAAACAATCTGATATCTTGGCACTTGGCTTGAGGAAGGGAGTGCAACACGACTGCAAGCCGGAGTGTGGAGTTGAAACTGAAAACATCCTTTCCCGTCCTACGCTCATTTTCTGCTGCAAACTTGTAAGAAGATGCGTTTTTTTTCCATGCCTTTGAGCTTCTTAGGTTTTCCAAAGCCACCCACTTGTGGGAGTCCTGCACATCTTTTGCTTCCTAAAGCCCTTGTGTTCTCCCTATGGTTTATATCCTACAGTATGCTATATACACTTATATCCCCCATGCCTGAAAGACTTTCCCAGTGGGTTCCCCTACCCCTTAGATATCTATAACATCAGTATTGATGCCACAATTTCTTCAGCAGAAGAAATAAAATATTAAAAATATTAAAAGGACACGTCAGACCACTAATACCCGAGAGGACCCTTTGGGCCCGTCTGTACAGGGCAAGCTTTCAGCTTCCAGATGCCGCTTGGCTGTTACTATTTTTGTTGAACAGAACCCATCCAAAGATATTTTTTCCCCTGCATAGTAACCAATCAGTACATTCTTGGAAACAAAAGGGATGCTCTTTACACCATCCCTTTCCACTGCAGTTCCCACTGCAGGACAGATTGGATGCGCTGACGGAGAGAGCCGATCCACCCAGCTCACTGCTCTGCCAAGGGCTGCACTAGTGGAAGTTACTGCAGGACTGGGCAACTTTAGCTCCCCTTAGCACCTGGCATCAGCCCTGCTCTCTGTGGAGGACCCTGTTGCGCCCTGAGGCTCTGACTGTCCTTAGGACTGATCTTCTGCTCCATTCCTAGTGGCAAATGCAGCCGGGGTTCATTTTTAACCAGCAACAGCATGTAGCATCCCCGAACGCACCAGGCGATTCACCTCCCTAAGAGAGGACAGCAAAGTCCTTCTGCTGCGGGGAATCTACTCTGCCACCACTTTTCCAGCAAGGAAAAGGGTTTTAAGTCCTTCCATCCTGCAAGAGGAGCTTATTCCATAGCTCAGCTGGCAGCTTATGGACACAGCCCCTGCTCCTCCTTCGCTATCCTGCTCTGCGGTTTGGAAGGGTGAATTTGAGGCATAGCAGAGACATCACAACTCATGCACATTGCTCGGAAATGAATCTGTCATTTTATTTTCTGCCAGAGTTTTTGTTCCAGGGGATGTTTCTGTGGCTGCTCTGCGTGTGCCGCAAGGTTCGGAGGGAAGCGCCGAGAGGAGGGATGGGCAGAGCCCCCGTCCATGTCGGCCAGGCAGACCCAGCGAGGGCTTCGCTGCTAGGTGCACCCCTCAACACGCTGTCATCCCTGCAGCGTGCCGGGGAAGGGGAGGCCTTGGGAAAGTCTCTCCTTGAGGAAAACCGATGTCCCATTTGGACAACTTTTCTTCTTGCTTTCTAGGCCTATCATTTGTTCCGTCTATTCACTGAGGAGACTCAAGCAAGACCGAGGGCTTTGTGCTGCCCCGGGCCTGCCTTAATGAGGGGGGAGGCTGTGCTCACACACCGTGCAGACAAGAGCTGTGCCGGGAGGCCGCAGCGTCCGCACCAGGATCCCCACCGGTGGCAGGGAGAACACCTCGGAAACCGAGGGCAAAAACGGAAATTTTGTAGCTGCTCTTTGACCTGCAAAACAGGTGGTTTCCTAAAGGGTTTATATGGGAACACTTTCTCCTGGTGAAGGTGTCGAGCCCCTGCGTCAGCCCACGTGCAGGGGTGAGGGATTCCTCTTTTGTCAGCAGTCCTGTTGAGCATCGTCCAGGGATGCTCTAGGCACTTTTGTGCCTCACAGGGTTTCAAGCCCCTTCAGTCCTGTTTGCTTTGACCAGCAACCCCATAAAACCCAAAGCCACAGGTTGCCAGAGGCTGCACAGTCATTCTAGGGAAAAGATACTACACACATTTTTTCTTCTTGTGTTCTTAATACAAGGTATTGACCAAAGTCAGTGACAGCATCTGACCCAGAATGGTTGTTCTTAAAAAGTTAAGGTCATCAGTCCTGGCAAACAAAGACGTGTTTGAAATCTGATCAACTCTGGGTGTAGACAGGCTTGGCAGTTCAGTCTATGGAAGGGCATCCTTAATGTTTCCTACCAAAAGACCAAAGGGTTTTTTTCTGCCAGCGTTTCAAACTTGTGTGGGTTGGATGGTTGCCTCAAACTCATTTTGCTTTTGCAGCTGACAATGGATGTTTCAACTAAAACAATAAGTATTTCTTGGAATAAAATTTGCTTGGAAAAAAATTTCAGAGCCTTTTGCTGAGCTTTTATCATCACACTTGGGAGCAGAGAGGAAATTGGCCATACGCTGCCTGCGAACAAAGTCCTTTTCATGCCCTTGAATTCCACCCATGTTTGGCCAAGTTATCAGGCTCGTGCATGTTCTTCCGAGGTTTGTTGAGATCTGGCTGCTTCGTTTCTCTGGAGGCATGGTCTACGTGGTGCCTGTTCTGGCCCAAGGCTCTCCAGCGGGACTTGGGCATTTTTTTTGCCCAGAAAGCACCTGACTCAACTCTCTTCCATAGATTCAGCGTGGTTAAGGTTAACCAGTGAGGGAGCCATGCAGTGGGATGCTCTGGCTTTAGGTGGGCTGGCTCAGTCCCTCTCTGCTGGCTGTAGGTAACCGCAGTGTTTGTCACATTAGCCTGGTGACTGGGACATCTGTCCAGGATGAACCCAGGGCTCCGTGCACGGCTCCGGGCACAGGGGCAGGGAGCAAGGGCTTTCATTACAGGGCTGTGAAAGCATCCAAGAGAAGGCAAAGTGCAAAGCAGAGACGTAGAAAGAAACTTTGGTAAGTTACAAGGCAGAGGAGGGTGAAGGTAATAGTTGAGAGTAAGGAGGACGAGTAGGGTGGAAAAGTACTGGTAGCAATAGCATAATGAGTAATGTCAGGAAAAAAAGGAGCCCAGATAGAGCGATAGCCCCACACGACACGGTCAACCCATGGCGCTGGGGCTCTGCCCCACCTGGGCACACTCTGCTCCAAGGCCCTGGCTGGAGCCCCGTTTGCCTGAGCTCTTCGCCACCGCCGCGCTGAGCCCTGCGTGGGGGCAGCCCCCATGGCTGGAGGGCAGCAGGAAGGGCGAGCAGTGTCCGGACCCTCAGCTCGCGGCGCCTGCCAGGGTGCTGCCTTTGCTGCAGGCACCACTGCAGGTACGTGGGGACAAGCTTCTCTTTTGTTTTCCCTCCTAAGGTTCCTATTTTTGTGTGTGTGTGTGTGTGTGTATATATATATATATATATGTATATATTAACAGTGACTTGAATAAAATCTAGCTGATTACAGATCTAGGTTATGAATGAACTTTAAACGAGCGTTAAAGTTGAAATGTTGAGCACTCAGTATCTGAGGAGCTCTGAGAATGCATGCTGCCTCTGCAGGCTTAATTTGCCTTCCTACTGCCTATGGCTTATGATAATTTTTACTCACCCTATCACAGGATATCTTTTCCCACAGGATCCTTGCCTTTGCCACGCAGGATGGACAGAGATCTCTTAACAGGTACCCAGTTAGTTTTGATTTTTACGCTTATCCATCAGATTCTGCAAAGCCAGAAATGAATACAGATCTACTAATTAAAGGCTGGGGTTTGAGTAGCAGCGGAATTTCCCTCTTTCATCCCATTTCACTAGTTTATCCGATATTCTAAGTAGGCCCCACCATGGGAGTGGGGAAGAGAGAAGTCAGCCAAAAAATCTGACTTTGACCTGGGTCTTAGTAACCATTTGTTCAGTAGATGGCCTCAACTCTGTTTGCCTTTGATCATTTAAATTGTTGTAGAACTGGGACAACAATATAGCACTATCTGTCTGGGAAAAGTCAACCTCTTTCTTGCTTGAGAAGTGTTGCAATACTACAGTGATGGGGTTCTGTGTAAACCGAGATAGACAGCAAAACTCTGCATTTAATACATGCCCAGCACACAAATCAAATGTGAAAAATGTTTCATTTTGGTCTTTAAATAACAGAGAGAGTCAAGGAGGAGGTAGCAGGAAGCTTAGAATTTGAAAGCGATAGCTTTGGCAATGCAGTGCAATGATTGAAAATGACATCTTCCATACACCCAATTAAAATTCACACCTTTTAACCTTCACAGCCATCTGAGATCTGTATCATTAAGACTGATTCAACAAGATGCCTTGATATTCTAAATTATTTGTATGCCTGGTATTCCAAATAAACATTTGTGAAATTCATTTCAAAAGATGTTAACACTCGTGAAACCCATGTGCCCCAGAGGGATTATATAAATTTCCATGTCAAATATTTGAAGCAAAGCACTTGTACAGAAACAGTGTTTTTTTGTGTTTTGATGCCTTTCATTTCCATAAACTAGATTACTTTCTGAAATTACTTTCACACAGAGAACAGTTTCTATTGAATTCCAGTCAGTGAGCTCCTTGGAGTGTGATGTGAATAAAATATTACTGGGTTATGTGGCTTCTAGGATGCATATGCATTTGGGCTGTATAAACAGGGCAAACCAAGTTTAGATTTTATCTTGAAGTGGGTTCACTCACAGAGATTTACTGTCTTAGAGTAATTGCTAAACAACAATTCCATTTATAGCCTAACAAGGAAGCTCTCTAGATTTCTGTCTCCAGCCCTCTACCTGGCTAACAATGACATGATCTCCCTTGCTAAGCAGAGATTTGCTGCCAGGCAGCAATTCCTGGCTGTCAGTGGCTCTTGAACAGGAAAGTTTTATCTGCTTCTTGCAAACACAGATTCTGCCAAAAAATTCTCTCTCTCCCTCGCGCACACACACACACACACAAATAGATCTGAGCAAACATTGCCTCTATTGTGCTTGTTTTGCCAGTCCTGTGATCATATAGCAGGTATTTAAATGGGAGATAGAAGGGAAAATTTGCTGAGGGTGTAGGGGAGGGAAGCAGCTGTGAGATTAAGCGTTTTTATATAAACTACACATAAACTCTGCATTGTTATATAATATCCCCTGTGTGGGTGTCTCAGGTCAGCTTCTGGATGTGGCTCTAGAAAAGAGGGCAAAATGCTAGCTTTGGTGAAAAATTCAGATTTCAGCCCTGGATGCTGTTGCCAGCCCTGAGCGCTCCTTGGTGAAAACTCACCAAGGGCTTTCACCCTTGGGCTCAGTGCACGGAGAGCTGAAGAATATTCCCTCCTCTACCTTCCTGGCTTATGGCTGATGTCCCTTGGCTCTACCTCCCTTATTGTCCTGAGAGTGGGGTCCTTTGCCAGCTCCCAGTCATCTCTATATTTGTGGGCAGCTTCATTCTTTTTCTCTCTGCAAGAGGTTCTCAATTTACTTTTCAGAGCATTTGAAGAATAATTGAGTGGCTCATTGCCCTTTCTGGGCAGGAGAAAACTGAAAAGAAATGTTATCTTCTTACATTCCCAAAGGGTCACCACCACTATAGCATGATGATAGTTGTTATTTGTAGTAGGTTGTTGGTAGGTGATGGTGACACTTCGTCTGTGATCAACCAGGAGAAACATCTCACTGCTTGGATTTCTATTGTGTGTTTTGCAGCTGTTCCATGTTTGGCTCCATGTTTGGATTTCTCATGTGGAAATTCAGGAGTTGGGCCCTTGCAGCCAAGGCTGAATATTGGGACTGAACCATTCTGTCCTGCTGTTGTAGATGTCCTTCTAACCAAAAGGCAGAGGCACTCTCTGGTTTAGGGTACATAAAACTATTTGCAGGCCAGTAACCACTCAGTTTGCTTGTGGCATGGGAATCTTGTGCCCATACCCTCTAACCAGCAGCAAGCAACAAATCCTCTTACTTTAGACAGCCTGTGCAGAATTGTTGTGGCTGGCCATTGCGTGTGCAGAGGACTAGCCAGCTTGTGCACCCAAGGCCCAGTTTTACAGAACGTCATGGCTGAAGCCTTCTGCTCTGAGGATGGATGGACGAGTGCTCAAGGCAAGGGAGATTTACCTGCCCTGATGCTCATGAGAGACATGGAACTTCTCATGGTGGTTTGTGGATGCCCAAGCTCTCCCGTCCAGCACTGCAGGTGAGGGAGGAGTGGGCTCCAGGACAGCTGGAGACATGATGCTATGAACCACTGACCGAGCAAGTCATAGTTCTGAAGAACTGTGGTTCCCTTCTATGAACACATGTCTATGAAAACACTCATTGTTGGAGGTTTTCCTCTTTTCAGTTTATAACATAATAAAACTCTCCTGGTGTCCTTGACAAAGCCAAAACTAAACCTGGAGGACTGGAGGAAAATGTTCATTTCTGAGCTTTAGCGACCTAATATCCTTTCTACTGCCTCCCTGCTCAGACATAGACTCTGCACCAGCCATCACTCAGGACAGTGGCATCTTATTACCGTATTTGTCACCTCCAATTTTCTATTCTCCTGTTGACAATGTTTAGACAGACCCTTGGTGCAGACAATGGAGTGCATTTTTAGGACGTTTTAAACATTTTGGTAGATATGTCTTCTTTGGTGTAGGAAAATCCAGTAAGTGCCTTTTATCCAAGAAGTGCTCTGATATCAATGTTGCTGAAAAGTGCAGCATCCATAGAAATGTCCCTAAAGACTTTAGGATTGATCTTCCTCTGAGTGGCAGTATATAAATTTAAAGAGTTGCTGGGAATGCCCAGCAGCTGCCCCAGACATAGGTAAGGAGTGTGGTTGCCCCCACAAACCGCTGAAGGGGACGAGACGTCTCTGGCCCTGATATTTGGCTTGGGCAAGGTCTGCTGGGGAGGGTGACAAGAGAGTGCAGGAGCAGGAAATGCAGCTCTCAGGTGCCTCCTGGCTCTGCTCCTCCTCCCGCTCCTCCCTGTGGCTGCGGTCACTTGGCTCTGGTCACAAAACTGTGTTTTGCTCGAGCAGCGGGGAAGCCCAGATTGCTGAGGCAAAACACCAGTCAGAGTGAGGCTGCCTGCAACTCGGTGGCAGCTGCACCACATTTCATGGGAGAAAGGTCCCCATTTTACATGTAGCCCCCAGGACACTGCAACCTCCTGGGTTCAGTCCTTCCCAGGCTGCAAGACTTTCTTACCTCCTCATCCATGGCTGTTTCTTTTCCAGGAAGGACATCTGCCTTGGTCAGGACAATAGGCACTCTTGAAAGATAAAAAGATGATTCCTGGCACTGGCTGAAGAAAATCTAACTAGAAACTAAAGTGGGTAAAAAGAAGTGGGCTGCAATAAATGCTCACTCTTTGGTGCATTTCTTTAATACCAGTCTTTAGGGGCAGACTTTGCAAAAATCCCCAATTATTTTAGCTGGTTAATCTGGTTGAAAGTAGGCTGTTGGCCAGCCTGTATGCTCTACATATGATCTGGCTTAGCTAATCTGATCAATTCCAGTTTATTCTCTGGGTAGGTCCTGCAAATCCAGGACTATTTTAATTAGAGAAGCTGGACAGCGACAGTTTATTGGGCAGTGGAGGTAAATTCGCAAGTCCTTGGGTCAGCGCTTGCCAGAGAAGCAGGTCATTTGGGTTAACGAGTTGCCACTGCCCTAAATGACAGCTTTTCCTTCATCTTATTGCTGCTAGGCCGTTCTCAGACTATTCTTTCTGATGAACAGACCTGAGAATATTACTGACTTCAGTCTTTTTTCTTAGCTGTTTCTGTTTTCCAGCCTTGGTTATGTTGGCTCCTGCACCTCTGGAGAGATAAATACAAAACAAGTATTAATTTCTAAGGGAGAGGATTTGGATCTTTCACTTGCCTCGCACTAGTTCTTCTGCAGCACAGGCTGCCAAATAAAGCGTCCGGTCTGTAGGTACTGTACTGCCTTGTAGAGGACATAAAGATCTGTGGTCTGGAGAGACAGGACAGACTGACAAAACACAGAGTAGGGTAACTTCTTGAGGAGGAAGGTGGCTGTAGAGCCACTGAATGCCTAGCCGGAGGCAGCAAAGTTGGGTTGTGTGGTCTTCATCCATCCTCTCTTCCTCATCATGGAGCGGGCTGCCTCCCTCGCAAGCAGTATAGCTCCGTTTGGATTGGAAAGAGGCAACCACGCAAAATAAGGTCTCTTTATCCCCATTCATCATTCATTTTATCTGACAAACTTCATGTCAATAGAACTGGGGACTGGATGTGCAGAGCCCACCATTTTTCAACAGAGATCATTTATGAGAAAGCATCCGTTCTTTTTCTTCCGAAAGATGGATGAAATGTGCCTGTGTTAGGACAAGAGACCATAAATGAAGCTGAAATTCCTTCCTTCCTGCCTTTCCTCTGTTTGCTCCTCTGTAGAACGAAATCCCTTGTCCTCATCTCCGGAAAAGCCACTCAGAGATAGCTTGTGGAAGGTGCTTCTATCTGTGCGTGCGAGTTGCTGTTGTGGGTGTAAAAAGGAAGCCAGGTTTAGAAAATGAAAAGGAAACGCCAGAACAACAGGCTTCCCGCTACGAAGCTAAGTAAAATCGCAGCGCGGAGCTTTGGACACTCTCATTGCCCAGGTACAAAGACAATGCCCTTGCAAAGCCCCCAGCCCCAGCGTGATGTTTTTTTCAGCCCCTGTGGCCATCGCTGCAGGTCAGAGATGCACTGAAGTGAGAGTGCCATAATGCTGTTCTTTAAGGAAAATCGACGTCCCCCTTTTCTGCCAGGGTTTGCTTTTCTTTCCTGACTTTGTCTCAGAGCTAGGGTATTTTGCTGATGTGCTGGAGGACACTAACACCTTGATGGGCCCCATCTGTTCCAGCGAGGAGAGTACAGCTGAATGCTTCAAGGGTGCCCGCGTGCAGCTTGGGAACGCTCCTTGCCTTATCCATGGTGAAGCAGTTGGCATCAGCCAAGCTCCCTGGCACCCGGAGGGGGGAAATCCTGAGGTAAATTCGAGTAGACGTGATGTTAGAAAAGAACTAACCGTTAGGGCAAGCCGGGGTCGCCAGGTCTCCCAGCAGGGACAGGTGCCTGCCACTCTGGTGCTGGCCGGCGGCCAAGGACTTAGCGGTGGGATTCATGCCAGTCACGCATGAAGAGCAGACACAAGACTGGATCTGCTGTGACTCTGCTCCACGCAGACAATAAGTAGCCCCCTTCGCTCTTCCTTGTGTGTACGTGCGTGCAAGCGTGGGGTGGCTGGTGCACAGCTTGCTCCGTGGTACCTCCAAGGCAAGCGATGCCCTGGTGATGCCCAAAGATGCCGGGAAGCCGGCGGTGACCCTCGCGGTGCTGCTGCAGCCCGGGGAATATTCCTCACGTCTCCGTCTGGCAAAGGGGTGACAGGAGGAGAATGAAGCCGGTCCTCCAAAGTCAGAAACGATTTCCATGCTCCGTGCAGCTATCTGCACGTACAAATCAGTATTTGCATATGCAAGTATCCAGCTGTGCATTCAATCACTTGATATGCAGGAGCAAATGCAGGCATATGCATGCTTAATGGATCCCGCTCTGTGCTCCCTTGCTGAAATCGTGGTTGCCACATCCTCCTAACCTGGAATCCAGTCACTACTGCAAGTATCTGAAAATCAAGCTGCTATATCATAATAACAACCAGAAGCTTTTGTTTAGCCCTGTATCTTTGACACATTTGATTTTGTTTCCCTCTTTCCCTGAAGCTTTGCAAAGTATTTTTAGCAGGAAATACAGAATATTTTTTTTGCCGTGTAATAGAGCAGCTGTGTGAGCTCCCTGCAAGTTATGCTCTATGTCTTTCAGAGTGGCATAGGCAAAAAAAAGCACACACAAAAAAACAAAAAAGCAACTCTGTTCAAAACACAGCCAGAAATAGTTTTATTTTTGTCTCTCCATACCTTCTCTTTTCCTTTTTCTGCCTTCCCCTCTCTCATCTCCTAAATGAGATGTTTCTACAGTTTCATTCAACAGAGGATGGCAGTGCTAGAGCTTGGCAGCTCTTGGGAGCAGATGACTTACAACCAAAGGGCAGTTTGAAAGGCGAGCACTCGATTCACTGAACGCCTGGCAATGCCGAGTCTCCCAGTGGCCCTTTCCAACTTTTGACTGTGGAGCATTAGGCAGTCCCTTAAATAAAATGTGTTTGGCTTTAGCGTAGCAGCTGGCCGTGCTGACTTCTGTCATCTCTTACATCTTCTCCTATTTTCTTTTCCATTTTCCGTGTATGTTGTTCTGCTGATCCCAGTTCTGAGGGGAAGCGTAGCAATACAGCTGCTGTGCATTTCTTTGTTATTTCCTTTCCTGTCTTGGCACCTGTAGCCACTGTAACTAAGCACTTTACAGTAATCTTAAAAGCCTTCCAAAAATACTGTGACTCATTAAAACTGACTCAATAATAAAATCGATGGCAACCTTCTATCCCTTCTGGAAAACTCATCTGCCCTGCAGTTCCAGACAAAAATAAACTAGATATTTTTTTTCCCCCAAAGCTCGACAGAAATAAATGTATTATGTGATGTCAGGGCCACCAGCCTTGAATTTTTAGGACTTATCACTGTGTATGTGTAGAGCTTCTTCTCTATTGTCCGTCCTAAATTCAAAGTTGTGGAGTTTGAGAAAAGCACTGAGCCAGTTTCGCAGCATACATTTAATAAAAGGGAGTGATATGAAACAGCTTTGTCACAGCAGCATTTAGTAGACAAAGAGGAACATGCATAACCACATGGATCATCCATGAAGCTGCAAGGGAAGTGGCTGGTGCCTTCAGCCGTACTTGTGCTCCCTCCACCCTGTGATCTGTGGCATGAACAAGAGCCATTTGCTAGTAAAACCCAGCAAGATAAGAGGACGGAGAGTAGGCACTGCTTTTTGTGTCCACATTGCCAAGCAGTAGCTGAAGCATAAGGCATCTGCAGCGTGCTAAGAAAGAGCTGGTCTTACAGTGTCTGCTGATGGACTTAGACAGGGTTAGCTTAGCTGTGCCAGGGCACAGCTGGTACGGCCACACAGATGCACAGGGCTCAAGGTGCTGATGATGCGGGGAGCTCAGCCTGAATCTGCAGGAAAAGCAGCTCCTACCTCTGCTTTCCTGCTGGAGTGACCACAACTCAGATCTGCACACCTGCGTTTCCCACCAGTAAAATGGGATCACATTGCTGACCTCCTTAGTAAAGATCTTCCAGATCAGCAGAGAAATGTTCTGTCTAAGAGCTAGAGATTATCTGGTTTAGAGTGTCTCTTTCTGCAGTCCAGAGGGGATGAAGTTATTTTAAATCTTTTTTGTGCAAAGAAGAAACTAGAAGATTATTTTCTTTCTTCGGTGTCCTAAAACTCCTCAGGGCTGCTTATCTCCAATTGTGCTTGTCAAATACGCCCTTCTGCTATGCACTCTTCAGGGGAATGCATTTAAAAGCTTAGAAGATCCAGCCAGGAGAGGGGACCAGTGCCCATATGACTTAAGTGAAGAGGCACACACACAGTGAGACAATACAGATGGTAGGCTAAGAAAGAGTTGTGCTATTCGTAAAACCAAAGAAGAATAAGGTTTGAAAAGCTCATAGGAAGATACGCAGTACACCACTCTGTTGCAGCATCCACCAATGCCAAAGTCATTTCTGCTAGCTATTTTCTAGCCTCTTCTTAAAGATCTCCAGTTCTGAAGAATCTGCACTATCTGGGACAATCCAGTTCCCCGCTTCTCAATTTTCACCCTTACAAAGATTTTCCTGCTGCCTAAAACAAACTTTTTTCCTTTTCAATTTGAACTTTTTGCATCTTGTCCTATGCTCCTTGGACATAGAAAACACGCTGGTTCCTTCTATAAACTGCATTAAAAGGTCTTGTGTGGGACTGAGAAAGCATCAGACAGCGAAATTCCAAGGAGCTTGTAAAGTAGTACTTAAACACAGAGATTTTTTTCTGTAAGAAACAGATGAATTCTTCCTCTCTGAAATTTTAGCAGTTATTAAACATGCCCATCTCCCAAATCAGTAAGTTCATTTGCAGTATCACCCAGCAAGCAGGTTCTCTGCTGGTGTAAGCCCACTGTCCTTGATTTCAGGGAAGCTGATCCAGACAAGGTGCTGTTGCTTAGACTTCTGGAGCTGCAAAACGTTCATGAAATGTTGGGCAGTGAGTAATGTTTTGATCCAACAGTCAACTCAGGTGCTGTGGCTGCCAATGGTTTCTATTACTGCTGCAGGCTGTAAGCAATTAGAAAACACCTACCATCAACATGAATGTTTTTAATAGTAAACTTTGTGACATGAAGACAAATGTGGAAATCACAGGACCTAATTATGTCTAATTGCCAATCCATGGGAAACACTCCACTGAACTGGCACTCTGCAAAGGGAGGAGACAAGCAGCATTGTTTTAAAACACAAATTTACCAAACATATAATTAACTAAACACCCACCCACGCATCTAGCCACTTGTTTTACTCTGAATCAGAGCTCCTCTGAGTGTCGAACGTGGGGAAGGCATCCTCAAATCGCAAGTGCCTCTTTGTTAGAAGGGCCTCAGAGGGCACTCCTAGGAGGTAAAGATCAAATCTAAATACCAAGTCATCCCCAACTGTGGAGCACAGATCTGGAAACTAAGATCTGGGTATCTGTGGCCTCCCAGCTGCTCCAAATAATTCCAATTTAGAGAATAAAACACATGAAATCGTCACGTGCCTAATCCCTTGGGATTTTCTCAAAGGTTGTCTTGAGTCACTGGTTTGTTGCAGGCCCCCCAGGCTCTACCAAGGTATGCTTGAAAGACTGACGAGAGCCGTCCTGACAATTCGCAGGGAGAAGCTTATTTAGAAGGGTGATGGAGCATCTCTTTTCTGTTATTGCAGCAGTCAGGAGCACATCATGAGCATGTTATTTACCTTGACTCTCCGCCTGATTTGCAAGCTTTGAAATGTTTGGGTTTTTTTTCTTTATTGTATTGTCTTTATTGTTTCAAGAACCATAGTTTGCCCTAAGGAGGTTTGCTGGCATTTAGCTGCACAGAACTGCCTGGTTCCCCACGAGCTGGTCTTAAATCCCACAACTTGGAAAGGTCTGGCCTCATGGGATTGCTCTGGCCAGGGCACAGTCACCATTAAGGAGTGATGTTGGACCTGACCGGCTGTATGTGGGGTGAAAGCTTCAGCACTAGGAATCAGACCCCCTCTCTCTGCAAAATCTGGTGTCCCCACGGCGGCTGGAAGCGGCTCTAATGAGCCCTGAGCTGTTTCTAACCTCCTGCCACTTACACTCCCCTTCTTCTTCCCCACCTGAAATACTTGGCCCAAAGCGTTAGAAAGGTTGTTCTTCCCCAAAAAACTCTGGGGAGGCCTGAGGCCGCTGCCAGGAGCCGGATTTTGGTTAAGCCAGCGGCTGGGGAGTGCCTGCTCTGCCAAGCTTTCAGCCCCGCTTCTTCCGCCCGGCTTTGTGGTGAGCCGGGGGCTGCGACATTACCTCCCTGCGGGGGTACGGGCTGATTTAAGTTGTGTAATTGTATATTACAGGTATAACAATGTAAGTTATTAGGAGTGGGCGCATATAATAAATGCTCTTAATAATACTATTAATTAATAATGAGTGCTGTTGGTGCTACTATTATTATTAATGCAGTTAATTGAAATCTCTATTAGCTGAAGACACTAGTAATATATTAAAAGGCCTGGTGAGGAGGAGAGGTGCAGGACGGACCCTGACGCAATGGATAACTTGGGGCTCAAATCCCTCCTCGGCCGCCAGCTCCTGTGGAGGTGCTGGGCAAGTCTGTGACGGTGCTGGCAAGCTTCGCCATGGCACCTTTTTGGAGGGTACTCGGCCATGGCAATGGACAGAGTCACGGACGTGGGGCTGCTACGCACCTCACTGATAGCCAGGGCTTTGGTTTGCATTTCCGCGTGCAGCAAGAGAGCAGGCAGCAGCTGGGCTCTAGCTGGGGTAACCGGACGGCTTGTGATGGTGGCCGTGGCTCCATGTGGGCCTCAGCTCCTCCAGGCGCCATTTTGCCACAGGGCAGGCCACAGCAGCAGAGGTGCGCGCAAAATGGCTGCCCGCCCTGAGGTGAGCGGGCGCTGCGCAGCCGCCAGACAAGCTGCCCGGCAAGGCTCTTCCTCCTTTGGCATGGATCCTGCGGTGGGAGCCTGTGGGCCGAGGAGGCGCTGGCTGCGAGGCCCTGCTGCGATGGCGGGAGGCCCGTGTTCCCTCACCGATATGGTGGCAGGTAGAACCCGGGTGCCCCGTTTTCCCCATGTGTACAAGGAGGGAAACGATGCCCTTTATTGCACCCCAGTGTGCAATACTGGGGTCATCTCCCCGTCCCTCATTCTTCGTCTCCATGTCCACCTGTCTTTCTTATGTCCAACCGAAGCAAATCTGTGACCATGGCCAAATGTAGGCCAGAGTAGGGAAATTCAAGACAAAAGCTGTTTTTTTTAATTTCCTTTTTTTTTTTTTTTTTTAATCTTACCAGCCCCGTCTCTGAATGACACACAGTTACATCTGGCTGGTTTTCTTCATTTTCAGTTTAATGTAAATACCAGCCCAGGAAATCATTTGGGAAGCTTGCATATGCTAATAATTTGTAGCTGAACTATTATTATTATTTTTTCTTACATTAAACAATAATATTATTTTCCAACTCACACCAAACACTGCAATTGAATTAAGTATTGTTTAAAATAACAACAATATAAATTTGTTTTAAATGAATTTAGTGTCATTTCACTGTTTGAAATGTAATGTGTGAAAATATTACTGCTGGGGCAAGAGTAAATATCTAAGTCTATTAATTTTATTGAAGTAGTGGATAGATCCACATGAACTATTTCTCTGTGTGTTTGGTTAATATTTTATTGAAAATTGGTGTTAGCTCTAACTAATGAAAATCCAAACTCCACATATGAAGGTGTAAAATGCATCCAACAACTTAATAACCTATTAACTTCAATGAAATTTTTTACATTCAAAAAAATGTTGGTGGCTAAGTGATGCATTAAAAAGCAGAAATCGACTGTTTTAATCAAATCTTATTCTGCATTAACAGGGAAGGATCCGGAGGAAGTGCAAGCTGAGAGTTCCCACCTGGAAGCGCTGGATCTATTTGGTCAGTTAATTGTGCAGCAGCTGCCAGGACCAGTTGTTTGAAAGGAAGGTGCAAGAAAGACCCTGGCATAATAATGTGAATATGTTTTTCCGAAATACAATGCTTCTCACCCGTAAATCCTGGTGCATTTTGCAGAGGGCAGTTTACAGGCGGGGAAATTGAAGCACGGGGAAGGGATGCTATTTGCCTGGGCTCACCCTGCCAATGGCCGGGGTAGAGCCAAGAACAAATCCCTGTCTCTTGACAGCTAATCCAGGGCCTAAGCCAAAAAGGGCTCCAGATTCAGGAAAATGCTCCCTTTGTAGGTGGCACTTGAGCACATGTTAAAGTCAAGGGGACTTAAATGTCTGCTCGAAGTTAAGCCTATACTTAAGCACTTTCCAAACAGAAGGTAAACTTAAACCCGTGTTAAAGCGCTTTCCTGAATCCCGGCAAAATCTGTCCTAAGGACTCAATTCTTCTAGCTGACATAATTAATGGTGTGAAATAGCTGAATTCTGAAGTTTTTTTTATCTCTTGCTTTATTGTTTTTTTTTTTGCCCTTTCATTTTTTTAACAAGACGAGGAGATAAATAGGCTGGAAGTAAACATTTTTTAACAGTCCTCCTTATTTTAGCACTGCCTGTTCTTGTTATCTTCTGTTCTTGCAATCTTCATTTTTTAATTATTATTACTTTTTAATTTTAGATCGTGCAATACTCAAGACTTGGATGCTTTCAAGTATTTATCAACTCTCAAATCTGCATAACACAAATGCATATGTTAGGAAGGGACTAAATAGCCTTAACAACACAGCGAAAAAATAACACAGGAGGAAGTCTAAAACAGTATCGGGTTGATTTTGTTGACATTAGCAAAAGTACACATCCTCGCTGCTGTGTGTTTGTGTATTTCTGAAGTTAAGAAATTGCAGTCAAGGCAGAGCAGAGCACGCATCTTGTTTGACAGAAGTGAGGGTGAATATCAAAGTGGTATTCTTCCTTCCAACAAATTACAACTGCAAGGTTTACGCAATGCTCCACTTGAGAATCCCATCAGAAGGCAACTTATTTCTGTATAATACCGATAACAAATAGTTCTGTCATGCCAGTGCAGACTTGGAGGCACGTACAGCATCAATCGTACAGGCGGAGAATTTGATCTGTGGGATGGTCGTAGTGCAGAAGAATTGTTATCTCTTAACCCGAGTTCGTATTCTGAACTGGGGCCTGAGATGAAGTCTAGACATCAACCAGGGACTAAAAAAAAGGCAACAGTCAAAACCCAAATAGGGGCTTTTATTTATTTATCCTTATTACAGCAAAATTGCCTATAGAGGTGGGAAGACAGCCTGTGTGTGCAACCCTTCAGGGTTCATCTTTTTGTTAATTGCATAGCTATGAAGGCCAGTGATGGTAACTTAGGTGTTAACATTATCAGTGGTTTCAGCTCCCCTGTAAAGAAGATGAAGGAAAGGTTTCCAAGCTGTACATTTTCACTGCCAGGAGTAACTCATGCTGGTGTCTGAAGCAGGTGATGTTAGTGGGGCAGGAGAACTTGGATTTGGAAATGTAAATCTTAAGATTTTACATCTTGAAACAAGATGTAAAAGTTATCTGGAAGTTACATTTCATTTACCAATGGAAAGAAAAAAAAAAAAAAAAACTTTCTTAGGAAGGGATTTATTTATACCTGAGCAGATGAGTAATTGCCTTCAAAATGGTATCGAGAGTAGAATGGAATATACTGGGAATGAAATAAGAAGTAGATCAGGTAAAGAGGCCATCTATTGAAGGTCATGAGCTTAAGTTTTAAAATTAGGATGCAAAACTGAGAGGATCTTATAAAGAAATTAAACAACAAAAGGTTCATTAGTCATATAAATGAAAAGGAAAGGGGTAAATGTGTCTGTCATGTAATAAAAATGGGTTAGAGACTAGTGTGTCTCATGCAAATATTGCAGGGACACTACCTTAGCTTTCTTTAAGGATGAAGATATCAACTGAAGGAGGAAGACAAGACGGCTAATGGGAATGCATGGATAGAGCTGGAGCTCATCACATGCAATGCAGAACTTGGGGAAAATTGTGTTCATGTCTGTAAGGGTCAGATCAGATCAGCCCCAGAAGGGAAAAGGAACTGATGATGGAACATCAGCCCAATAGCAGAGCTTCTCAATAAACTGTCCACTACAAGAGTAGTATGTCCTAAACATTTGATTGGAGTATAGTAAATGTGGTACGTGTGTGAAGAAAGGCAGTGACTGCTGAAAAGTGAGTAGGGAAGCTACTGGCTGAACCTCAGTAGTGTGTGATACTTCAGAACAGCTTTTGGAATAAGTAGACACATGAGGGCACATAAAATGGGATAAATACAAGGGAAACTGTGGTGGAGATGGAGAACGTGAGGATTAATACCAGTGCTCTGTCATGTGGGGAAAATTGGTCAATGGGACAATTATGGGAGGTGGTTTGGGAAGGAAAAGTGTGGAATTTTTCTACTGGAAGGTGGAAGGTGATTATGGAGTTACAGGAGCTAGTGAAATGCACTGGGGGCATCAAAAATGGGAGTATTGTTGATCTTACAGAATTGCAGTCTTGCAGCATCCAATGTCAATGCATGCCAGAGCTAATAATAGAAGCTGCTGCCCTAAACCATAGACTCTTAAGTTGGGTAGACAGATATAGAGGAAGATTTGCATATGTTAAATGCTCAGAGAATGAAGCTAGATGCAGCAAAATATCTGTGACAGAGCAACCACTATCCTAGGACATGTATATTTTTTGCTGAACTAATTTAGTGTTAACACTGTTCTATAGGACACCAAGGAAGAGATGAGTGGGACAATTACGGCCACCTGTGTTTAAGACAGGTGCAGTCACGTAGGGTGAGTGGGAAGACTGGAGAAAGTGAGAACATGTTTTATGGGAGAAGGCTAAAGGAGCAGGGCTTGTTCAGCCTAATAATATAAGGGCTGGGAAGAGATAGGCCTGCTCTTCAGAAATGCACAGGGAGCAGTGGGAAGGGAAGTAAACACTAGGGAGGGATAAGAGCTGTGTAAGTTGAAATGCTGGCACAAGAACAAATAGGCAGGAACTGCCTCAGAATAAATCAAGGCTGGAAGTTAGAAGGAAGGTTCTGACGGAGGAAAGGAGCTTTTTACAGACTCCCGGCCACTGTAATTAGGACAAAAAAAAAAAAAAACAAAAAAACAGTTTTAAGATAGTTTTTGATAAACTGATGAAAAAAAATCTATACTATTTTATTTCCTGTGATGTAGAGAACCAGGTTTGATAATTTAGAATAGACCTTCAAATTGTAACACCTGTAGCCCTGCGTTCCTACAAGGGAGTTCAGGGTTTTGCTCAAAGGTTTCTCCTTCTGGGAGAAGGGAGGCTGCACAGATAGCTGTGGAGTTAACATCCAAAGATACATAGGGCAGATAATTCATATTAGAGTAATTATTTCAGGCTCTCCGCAACCTCTGGTAGGCACTATTTACTTGGCTAAGACTAAAAACTAGAAACAAAGTTCTTTGACAGAAAGAATGGGTAGACTGTAACAAAAAGTAGTGATTTAGATACTTGTTAGGTTTTAGGGGTACATTTTCCAGAAGGGCCCCACAAGCAGCACAGGTGGTAAGGTGAAGCTGGGACAGGAATCTTTTTCTGAGATGCAGTAAGAAAAGTGGCAATTGCTTATGCTTGGTCACCACTACAGCCAGTGTAACTACACGCTTAGCAACTGAGAGCGGATAAACTGTACTAGACCCTCAGAATTTTTATTCTTTCTTCATAATGGCTTCCTGCATCATCTGCAGGGGGATCCCACCAGTCGGCAGAGTATCTCGAAGTTGCAACCTGAAGTATTCAGTGGCTCTTTTCAGTCACTGGTGAATCCAGCAGATAATCAAGAGCGTAGAAATGGATGTTATCATGAAACGCAGCAGCCAAACTATGTTACATATTTAACTCTGTATTTCCCTGTGAATTACCCTATTGATGTTTTTCTTCATCTCAGAAATTGTTTCTCAAAGAAAATCATCTCATGACTGCATCAGTTTTGCTGTCTGCTATATTCTAAAATGATGATTAAAACACTAAGCTTGCATAATGTAAAGATAACCTGATGCAAAGCACCTGAAGGTCAGAGAGTCTGAGTATAAGGTCACCAAGGGATCTCCAGGTTCATGTCATCAGGTGGAAGAATAACGATGCATGTGTTTTGACAATGTTTATGTTTAATTTAACAATTAACACTGGCCTCACCTATTGATCTTTAAGCAAACATTCGTTACCCTGCACAATGACATTGGAGTTAGCAACTTTGGATTGTATTAGCGGCAGTTTCAGCTGAGCTGCATTAAGAAATGCTAATTGCAACAGTCTTGAGGAAGAAAAAATGAAACAAAAGGGTATCCACATGTCTTTGATGAACATGCCTGCTCTGAGCAGAGACGCCACTAGCAGAGGCCTTAGGGAGTAAACAGCTTTTCTTTTTCTCATTTGGGTGATACAGAGTTAAGTCTTTTCTCATTGCCAGCTCTGAGTGAGGTTGATCATTTTTTAATATACAAAGCAGGTGATTTAAACCTCTTTCACATTCATGGAGAGGTGGTTTTTAACAGATATAACTTGTTTCCAGCATAGGAGCATGCATTTTTGCTGGTGCTGAGGACCCTAAGTGGCCAAGTGCCATAACAAACACAAAGTACAGTGTCACTCAAGCTTATGGACAGAGCAGCACTATGTTCAGGGTCCTGCTTTCTTATAAATCTTAGTACTACAAGAGAGTTCAGAGCTCGAGTCTGAAGCTGCTTGCTGCCTCTCAGGATCCTTCATGCCCAAACATGCGTGTCTGCCTCTTCCTTTGATCTTGTAGCTTTGCAGCAAATTGCAACTCCACCCCAGAAATAATTTTTGAGTGTACCAACAAATATGAAGGAAGAAGAGGAAAGATGTAGCCCTGCCTTTTATTGGATTCTTAGGTTGGTTTGAACAGCTATGAAACTGTTCCCAAGAGGCTGTGTTGTATATGCTTCATATGGTCAAAGCACAAGGAACTTCCTGGATGCATCTGAAGTGAAGTAAATAGGACACTAGGCAAGGAGGATGGAACCACAGAACTGAAGCGATACCTCTGGGCACATAAGAAGTCAGTGGTGCAGAGAGGAGAGAGCCAGAGCCCACTCTCCCTCGATTACTGTCTCTTAAAAGTCTTGATTATTTAAAAAATGATAAACATGGGTTGAGTCTGCTTTGAGCCTGTCATGACAAGTGTTTAGGTTTCCATATTTAAGCAAGCTGCCTTTCAACAGCTGAACCACAGTGATGGTTCCTAACACATATTTAGCCCTTTACGACTTTGTGTGAAGTGGTAACCACAAAGGTTTAAGCCTTGGCGATGGGTTTGGAGCATTTATAGTGTCAATTATCTTGGCTCAAGCAATACTGAAGAGGTCATTCAGTCTTTCCCTGTTGGTCAGTGTATTTACTGGGAGAGATTCTACTCTATTTTCCCTACTGGATATTTCAGAAGAAAGAAGTGGAGGGCGGTAGGATTGAATGTGAGAGTTGAATGTAAGACAACATGACTGGTAAATCAAGGAAGGAGGAATTGCTATCTTGGAGAAGCAGAGGAGAAAGGGAGAATCTGGAAAGAAAAGGAAGTCAGACAGGTTAGAGGAAAGGTGATCAGAGCAGGAACAGATATTTTAACAAGGGAGCGGGTGACTGGAAAACCTCCTCTAGAAATTTCCTAATCTGCTGGTTTTATAACCTTCCCCTGACCCTCTTTTGTGGTGTCCTCAATTATTTGGGGTAAGCATTGTCCCTATCTTTTTTAGCTCATCTATATGTGCATGCAACCTAATGACATGGGTGAGCTACTTAATCCTAGTCTGTCGTGTCATCCTGGATTAATTTACTCCCTGTTCAGCACTGACTGTCACCTAAATGAGTTGTCTCCTGCACCCTTTCTTCCCTCGTGCTCTTTTCTTCCCCTTTGGCCATGCGTACGGCAAAGAGCCCTGCAGCTGAAATGCCCCTTCTGACATTCCACCAGATTCCTCCATCCAAACTAAATAGTATGGACATGCACGCTTTGTCTGCTACCTCCATCTTAATTCTTTATCTGCTTACATGGTTAGTGCCCCCTCTCCCCCCCCATTACTGACCTTGTGGATTAATGTATAGTACGGGACTGTAAGCTTTCTTGAAGGCTGGGTGAATTGTGTCCTCAACTCCCCATCTGTCGACATCGTCTCTTATTGCCTTCTGCACAGTGACACAGACACAGCTGAAACTTCACAGGCAGCAGATGAAAGAGCTGGTTTTTTTTTCCTTTTTCTTTTATAATTTTTGACAGGGAGCTTCCATTTGGGAACTGGTCTCTAGTGGTGTCTTCCTTGTGGATGTCTTGTTTAATCAAGGGATTGCAAAGTCTGAATATTAATCAGCTCTACTTAAAGAAGTTGGAGATGGGAGGTGTATAATTCCTGTGGTAATGAAGAAGCCAAATTTAGTCAATAACGTTTAGTTTGTGCGGCTGTAAGGTAGTCTAAATGTTTTGGAACAGGAGGAAGCAAAACAGAAGATGAGACTACAGGAAGAATAGTTGGGACAGACTTTCATGTTCTGGAGTTTTTAGGGTCTCCCCCAAAGCCTTTCCAGGAGTCTGGGGAGCAAAGTGTCCCTTGGCTAGGTGTAAGCCCATAGTAAGAAGGCACCGGAAAGAGAGGAATACCAGGAACTCTGGGAGAGCTTATTTTCTGTCAAGAAAAGAGGAACACCCCATGGAAACATATTGCTGTGGACAGCCATAAGTGCAAGTGTCCCAGGGTAGCTGTTTTCTGAAGGATGATTTGTGTGATGGAGAAAAGTGTTTGGTGCCTGGGCCCAGAGAGGTGTCAAGAGAAGGCAGCCACATGGAAGGGTGCTTATTCGCGGTGCACTTGTGAGAAGGTTTCTGGTAGCTTGTGATTTGTACTGGCTTTATCCTGACATCGTTGTTCCTCCACAAAGCACAGGCTGGAGGTCTGTGCAGAGCTGCCTCTTGTCTTTGTTTCCAGCTCTTAACTTGCATTAAAAGACATTGAAAAGCTGCTTGAAAATACATTAAGCATTTTCCTTGTGATCAGCTTTGTAGCCGGCCTAGCATGCGCTTTGGTGCAAATAATTCCAAAATGCTTCTCCCGCATATTTACTATTCCATTTTTATCTGCACAGAGGCCAGTGTTTGCCCCCTTGCCCCCAGCTCTGCAGATCCACGTGCTCTGATGAATTCCATAACAGAGTTTCTCTTCCCCATGGACATTCCTTGTGTCATTGAGATATTTTGGCATTAATAGAAGGAGGTAGGTGACTTGCAATCAGGGCTGCATCTGTTTTACTGAGAGTGGTAAAGGAGGTGTCCAGGAGTCAGCTGAACTTATTCTGACCAGAATAAATCAGCCTGACTCCATTTTGAAACTCACAGAGTTGAGCTAGTTCACGCTTGTCAGGAGCATTGTCACACTCTGCTAAAAATTAGAAAATGCCCTTAAAACCATCAGGCAGACTGTACTGCTAACTAAAGGAGGAGCAGAAAGCAAGTCCAGACATCAATCTCCTTGTCCTCCATGGGACTTTGTGATTAAATACAGAGCACCGTGGACAGGTTTGGGCTCCCTGGTAGTAGAAAGACACTGACCAACTGGACTGAGTCCAGCAGAGGCCACCAAGATGATGAGGGGCCTGAAGTGAGAGCATACACAGAGAGAGTGAGTGCTGTGTTTCTTCAATCTGAAAAGAGAAAGGCTGAGGAAAGATCTACAGCATGGATTCAGTGGGCTCATGGTCACGGAGAAGATGGAGCCAGACTGTTCCTGGACATGCACAGCCAAAGGAGAGGAGGAAACAGTCAAAAATTGGGCAAATTATCCCTACAATGCACTGTTGGCTCAGGCAGATGTAGAGCAAATCATGAACCTTGGGGGGGGTTTTTGTCTGGTATGTTTCTGAGAAACATTTTTCCCTGTGCAGGAAATTTTGAGTTGGAATAAAATCTCATTTTTAAGGAGAAAATAGCTCATTTTCACCTTCTTTTAAAGGAAAAAAAAAAATCAAACCAGCATGCCACAAATATGTTTGCATATATGAATGTGTATGTGTGTGCGCAGATGTTTCCTTTTGATGGTAACAAATGCTATAGCCACTGTTCTTATCACCTGCAGTGTGAGCTCAGACTTTCCCTCATTAGTTTCAGTGCAACTAATCTAGTCACTGGAGTATAACTAGGACTGAACTTGCCCCAAAGAAGAGATTCGATGTCTTTAACAGTAACACGGACACGGAGCCACAGCTGGTGTGAACCAAGGAAGTCAGTGGAATTCAGGTGATTAATACCTGCCAAGGATCAGCCCCAGAAAAATTAATAACTTACTACCTGTAGTGCTTACAAATGTATTTTCAGTCCATTTCCAGGGCTGCTCTGGGCAGAAGAGCACAAATTTGCAGCCTCGCTTACTTAGTGTGGCAGGGAAGGTTTTTTCACACTTTCTGCTCTGCTAGCAGCGTTCACACATCTCCTCTCCCCGTCCTTTTCTGCCAGCCAAGACTGTTTGTCTAAAGCCTCTGCAATAGCTACTGCTCGGGAAGGACCTCCGGATCTTCTGCTACTCCTGTGCTCTAAACCATGGGCTCAGCAAAGTCAGTGTGAGCTGAACACAGGCATCCGGGGACAAAATTTGGGCTTCGTTTGTAGCACATTAGGAACATGCTAATTGCCTAGGGTGGCATCCAGCTGATAACTGATTTGAGGGTAACTATGTTCTCATTCCTGCTTAAATTTCTGTCTCCTAAATAAGTGAGTGATTGGATCAATAGCCTCACTCTGCTAACAGGAGGGCTGTTGTGCCCCACTGTGACTTTAACTTTTCTGTTTTCTTTGCCAACTAATTATGACAAAAAATGGCATTTTGGGTGATCTTTACCTGTTTCTGAGATACTTTAAATGCCATCTCTTAGGCCCTTTTCCCAGAGTGAACGGCTGTCGTCACTTGCTTCTGTGGTTTCTTACTCATTGCATTTGCTGGCAAGTGCTCATACGAATTCATCTAAATTGTGTCCTCACTCTTTCCTTGCTGGCTGAGACATTTCCTTATGCATATCAGGATGGACATTTAAAAATATAGCTCTCTTGATTGCTTGCACAAATGTTTGCTGATGAAGGTATCTACACAGTGAGAAAATGTCGACCAACTTAATTGCCTGTGCAAATTCCACTCTGCATGGGTAAATACAGGATCTGTGTGCAGTTTAAGTGCCTGCATTGGGAAATAATTTGGGCTTTGCTACCTTTTAAGTTCTTTTGTTAGGAATTCCCTTTAAATCCTGTGGAATTTATGGAATAAATGCTTTGCCTTGTGAGGCCCAGGACTCAGATTTAAAACCTGCTAGACGGGACCTGGTGAACTCTGCTGCTGCTTCCAGGAGCTCTGCACCTCCACTTCCAAAGTTACCATCTCTTATGGAGATGGCAGGAGGAAAGGTGCTTTGACTCACAGCCCAGCGTCTGAGAAGTGTCCGTTCAGCCGTAACTTAAACTCAGAACTTTCCAGGCTTTGCAAGGCAAGGACATATATTCCCTACTGCCAGCTCTGCAGTGGAGTAGCTACCAGCAGGTTGAGAAAGCCAGGGAGGCAGCAGTGATTTCTTCCATGGATGGAACAAGGAAAGGCAGGTCCAGGGGCTGGATCCCTCCCAAAGTCTTGGCCTGGGAGCATCTGGAGGGACAGTTAGGAAGGGTTAATGTGACATTTGCATGACTGAGAAAAAGCAACTACGGGAAATGCCCAGTTTACCCAGTAAAAAGTAACAAGATGTGGATTGGGAAACTCGGGAACAAAAGACCCAGGACATTTTGAAGCTGTACATTCAGAAGAGAGAACTTTTAGTGGCTTGCTGAACACCAGAGACCTTATATCTATACACTCAAATCTCTGCATAGTTGGTTAACCTGGTTATCTAGCCCAGTTTTATAAAAGAAGTTCAGTGAATTTTCTCTCTCCCCAATCTCTGGATGAGATTTTCTTATTTTGCCCAAGCACTTTCCATGGGAGCTTCTCTATTAAATCAAAGCAGACATGCCTCGCACGCTCTATCTGATAGTAGCCAGCACCACTTGCTTCAGACTAAGGTGAAGCAAATCCTGCAATGGGAAGCTAAGGAATAATTTGCTGCAGATAAAGTTATTTTGCTCAGAGGTTATCTTCAGCCACAAAGCAGAAGGCTTTACTATCTGATCCCAAGTGGTGTGAAGCTTCTCTTGCCACTCTGCAGGAGAGGGAGATCTTCACATTGTTCCCGGCCAAGGCTTCAGAAATCCATGTTTTCCTGCGGGATGGGTGCCCCTTGTCTCTAGGTGGAGCTGTATTTCAGCGGTGTGCTGCGTATGGGACCGGCAAAGCCCCGTGTTTCGCAGCTTGTTGTCGGGAATATTGCAATTTGCTGCCTGTTGTTCTCCCTGGTACTCGCCCCCGTTTCTGTTTTTTCTCTCCGGGAAGATGCGCTTAAAAATAGAAAAGAAAAACAAGATTGTGTAACCCCAGTCCAGGAATCTGATTAGGAACAGCAACAGCATTTCCAAGAGCACTGAGAGGCAGGGGGGCGAATTGTCTGTATGTGTTACTTTGAAAATTGTTGTGCATCATATTGTCATAAAATAATAAATGGGAGCTCGAAGATCAAGGGTTATTCCCACGAAAAGCCCGTTCTCCCAAATGGCAGCACTGCCTTAAACCAGTTGTGCACATAATATTTCATTAGCAATAATATCGTTACTAACAGATGTCCATTTCCAGCAGAACAAACGTAGCCAGGATTTTATTGTTTCTCACTTCCACATAAATGGATCTTGGATGGTGGTAGCCCTGATTATGAAAAGCTGAAATGAAATGTTCCAGTAATAAAGCTCAGGTTAGCTGCCTTCCCCAGAAACTTGTGTTTCTTCCAAAGAGCAGGCAAACAGAAACACCACGTTTTAAAGTGCTAACCTGCTGCAGTTCTGGGGTTGTTTTCTGGGTTATCTGCCTCGTTTTGAGATCCATGCAAACAAACCTGCAGATTAGTGTGTGTGTGTGTGTGTGTGTGTGTGTGCGTGCACGAGTAACCCAATTTCTGTCTTTCATACTTGGCCCAGATTAGAGGCCAAACCCTGCAATGTGGTGATGAAACGTCCAAGCAGGAGTGGGGGGTTAGTTTTTTTCTCCGTTTGATGTAACAGGTAGATAGCAACATCCCCTCACAGGAGCAGGTTTATATGTTGCAGCTTGATAATTTTATTTATTTACTGCGAGCCGCAATCTTATTTTGATGCAAAACTCTGCCTGCCTCCCCCACTCCCCTCCCCTCCCTCCTTTGCTAGAAGTGACATGATCAAAAGCTATTTCTTCTTCAGAGTGATTTCCAGTAACCTCCGGAGCAGTTTTTTTAATTAAATAAACCTCATCTTGTCTAGCTTTCTGGTCAGCATTTTGAACCCCCTGCAGATGGGTCTGAAGGATTAACAGCAAATCCTCCTCGACCCAGCTCAAGCAGATGGGCGGCATGTGTCTGATAAATACTAGGACAAGGTCTGCTTCCTCGTGTTTCCAACAGATAGACGGTATACCCTGTAAATTAAATTTAAAATGGTGGCCCTTTCAACCCTTAGAATAGCAAAGGAAACGGAATACAAACGCTATGAATTTCCTATTTCTAGCACATTGTCACCTCCTGACCACCGAGTCAAACATCACCTGTTGGGTAAGTGGTACCTCCAGGGAAAGCCAGGTCAGTAAAATGCTGAACTTTTGGAGAGCACGACGTGCATGAGGCTCTGTGTTCTGCGGCTCCCTGCCCAGGGCTGGATTTGCATAGCAGTTTGCAGAGCATCCTCTTTGCAAATGCATGTGACATTGGCCCACGTACAGCCTTTGCAACAGGAGGAAGCCAGGAGTAAATAGTTTTACTCCTCTGGGCACACAAGGGAGTAATAGTTGCTCATAGTTATGAGCAATGAGTTGTGCTCAGACACCAGTGGGGAGAATGGGCCATTTTCCCTGGCTCTTCTCTTGAAGGGTCCGGAGTGGTGAACAGAGAGAAACCATGGGAATGGAGGGAGATCTCCATCCCGTCCCACTTGCTCTCACAAAGATCCCCTAAATCCATGGATATGCCTGTTCGTTAGCAGAGATACTTTGTGAAAATGAAACAAATCCTTTCCCCTTGCCCCCATGCCTTTTATTTTTAATTTATTTGAGGCAGAAAGGTATAGACATTTTGAAGAGCTGTGTTTTTATCAGTTCTCCTTCTTGCTCTTTCTTGTCCCCTAGCATGGTGGTCGCTCTGGAACAGCTCGTGGACAGAAAGATTTAGCTGCAATTGCACTGTGCCTGGCCACTGCCTGACAGCATTAGTGGAAACTGCCTTTCCCCGGTGACCTTGCTGCTAAGCTGGAGACTGCCAGGGACTGTCACCTCCAATGACACTGCTCAGAGGGTCTTTGTCAGAACAATTACCACTGATATGTCACTATATTGTGTTGTAGAGCCCCTGCGTCAGGATACCTGTGATATTTGGGGTCAAAAATACTGTGTTTGGTGGTCTGTTTTCAGGGATGTGGGAGCAATACAGAAGCAGCAAATAAGGGTGTCATTTGAAAACCCAGTTAAAACTAAAGATGAAGAGACTTGATCCAAGGATATTTCCTATTAGAGGCATCAATGTATAGTGGAGAGTGTGTTTTCCTCTTCAAAAAGATTGTTTTTCTGTCTCGAATAAATTATATTTTGAATTCAGGAGAAACAAGTGACTAAAAGAGTTTAACAGTAGCAAGCAAACAACCCAGCCAAAGTCCTTTCCTCCTGGGACATTCAAAGAGCTGCAGGGTTATATCTTCTGCAGAGCCTTTTGTAGATAAGGCTTTGTGGGACAGATGCTCTCTTGGAAGGGTGGTAGCAGTGGAAAAACAAGAGAATTAAAAGCAAGAGTGCCACAAAGCTTGTGAACTAAATGTACAGCTGTTGCAAACCAGCTTACTGAGAACTGTGGGTGAACTTGCACTGTGTTACACAGCTGAAAATCTTGTTGATGGAATCAGGAATAAGGAAGGATATGCCTGGCCTATATGCTGGCCCTTGGGGAAGTTTAGACCGTTTTTGGGCTCTGCTTTTTTTTTCTATTTCTCCTTTTTATTTAGCTAAATGTTGCCTTTGACATTGTTTACTTCAGCAAGATTGGTCTGGCCATAAAAAGACACATTTCCTCCTCCATTGCTCATCCTTCAGAACTGGAGGGGCTGAGGTGGAACAGCAGTGTCTTTTTCGGCGTATGTCCAGTGCCACTTTTAGTCCTGGTGGTGAGGAACTTTTCAATTTCTTAAAGGTAGCTTTGAAATTTGAGTGAACAAGAAAAAAAAAAACTGTTCACTGACTTATTTTTTTTCCAAATCGTCACAGTTTATAAAGAGAATTTTTTTTTTATGGGCTTGCTCAAAATGTTTTCATTTTTATCAGTTCTTCTGTCCTTTCTCTTACCTGCTTAAACAGCTATGATTTTGGAATTAGATAACTCCATACCTTTCCTGGCCTAGCTCAAGGAAGTTATGGTAAGCACATATAGAAATTTCCATTTTCAGACAGTGTAATGTTCCTGACAGTTCACCCACTAAATACTACTTCATTTCTGCATTGGACATAAAAATATACCTTGAGCTACAGGAAGTATTTAACTGCGCAGCTGCTGTATGGAAGAACTACTTAAAGAAAACTCTTGATTTTGGGGGTAATAGAAAACTTGTTGTATAAAATGTCCATGCAAAGGTTTGGCTCATAGCTCAGAATGTAACAGCTGAACAATTTGTACTCAGGTTGTATCTTTCTCTTTTATTCTTTTCTTTTCCCATCAAAATTACTTTTTTTTTTTTTTTTTTTTTTTTTTGAAGGGTTTTTCTGAGTTTGGTTAAAAATGTCTGATAACAAAAAATATGTACAGTTTTCCCAGTTTTCAAGGTTGGGAACTTGTTTTTTTCATGTAAAACCTATTTCCATCAACATATTTCTACTGAACTTCTGTGAAGTTCAAAATTTACTACTGGGGCAGGAAAGGAAAAGTGGAGAAAACTTCACTGAAAGAAGCTTGTTTTTCCTTTAAAAGTAGCAAAAGCCAGTTCTTTTGTTCTTGATTTGGCTGCTAAAACAAGTTCTGAGGAGAGATGTTCAGAGCTGTCTCCTCTTCACCTTTCACAAAGCACTTCCCTAGTGCCTGCTCAGGTCTGTTGGCAGTTGAGGGTGGTCAGAGATGACCAGACCGGCTCCCCATCCAACTGAGCCTACTCCTCATCCAACTGGGCCCACTCCCCATCCAACTGAGCCCAGTCCCCATCCAACTGAGCCCACTCCCCATGCAGTTGAGCCTACTCCTCATCCAACTGGGCCCACTCCCCATCCAACTGAGCCCACTCCTTATCCAACCCAACCATGAGAGAGGACAGGGAGTCTCCTGTCTCCTTCCTGCTGAAACCCCCTTTTCCATGGCTCTCAAGAGCCCACGAGGAGCAGGGGGGCAGCCTGCTTGCCTAAATGTTTGCACCCACAGCAGGGACGCGCGTTAGGAACATGTCTGAGGAGCGGTGCATTAGTCCCTGCTTTCAAGTGACACTGTGAGCCTTTGGAAGCAAAGTGAGGTGGTTATTTTTTTGTTGTTTCTTTTTTTTTTTTCCCAGGGATTCCCCAAGTGGATGGCTGTCAAAGATTTTAATATACTGCAGGCACAGCAGCTAATTCTCAAATCTCTTGCAGAAGGATTTTACAGAGGGAAGCTAGGATGCAAATCCTTTTGAAGGCTTTTTCCATTTTGAAACCTATAAATAGGAAAGTAGGGCAAAATGACTTTGACAAGTTTAGACCTCACCTTCTTTAATTACTCTCTTTGGATCAACAACCTGACTGCAAATGCTTATCTACTCCAACATAACGCACAGGTTTGAAGTTTATTTTTTAAAGACCACTGCATGACAATTCTGCATTAAGGGTGCATAATATTTTTAATACTGCTGGCCTCCAGACATTTGCATATTCCTGTTGATCTTTAAATTTATAATTGATATAAAGGTGAACAAGATTGATTGCCTGAATTGTCCATTTAGTGGAAAATTCTGTTGGGGCGTTTTTCTTTAAGAGAGGTATTTTTCTTCCTCATGCTGTGGTTTTGCCATCTCTCTTTTTATTAAATGTGGAAAAATAAAGTAAAGTCTTGCTTATTAATAACAATAGCCAATATTAATAGCTATTATAGTAAATAATGATTAATAAATTACTATAAGGTCATGTTTTACTGATGTTTAAAACAAAGCGTGGGTCTTCTATAATGTGTCATTTACTTACTAGTAAGAAAAATGGCCTTGCTATGTGTTATGTACTATACTTGATTGATCCAAGCATCTGCCAAAATACCTGAGTCTTGAATATAGCGAGGTGCTCAACATTTCTCTGTAGTATGCCAAGCTGTGAAATATGTGTTAACGAACACACTTTATGCCTCGTTTATAATATCAACATCCAATCTTTACCCATGTAGGAGAAACATGGGGTGCAGGAGGGAGGATGTTGGGCAGATGTGTGAAAATTGGTGTGCGTGAGCCGGGTAGGAGCCACCACCACCCTTGCTGTGAATGGTTGTGTCTGTAATACACAAGTTTGGTCTGCAGGCTCGGAGCCCTGTCCTGTTACCTGGCCAGCACACCATTCCTGGAGCTGTGGTTGTGAAAGCTAACTTGAGGAAGAGGAGGTAATCGAGGAAGAGGATGTAACTGGCAGGCAAACAAACAAGTGTGCAGACACAGAGCCACTTAACAACCCAGCCTGGTGACATATGACTCATCTCACGTAACTTCAGGAGGCTAAACAGACATCAGAAGATTCATATCCTAAATGTGCCTGTTTTCTCTAGGTTGATTACCATGGGGCAACAGAGAGGGGGGTGTCTCCATTGGAGATACCTGTATTTGCTCTGAGTCCTGCTGTGTTACGCCGCACCTCCACCCATCCAAAACACTTTGCAAGAGCCGCAAGATTGACTGTCCTGCTTGGCCAGGGACAACCTTTGTGCTAGGAGCCTGGTGATAATGGTTTACACTGGTTTTCAGTTATCTTTCAGCTTGTTGTGTTGCCGTCTCTCATGCATTGTGCTGCCTTTGCTCTTGTAGATGCCTTAAGTCTGCCACCATGTCCACAGGTTACTACATCTCTCCTATGTTCCTGTGATATCCAGACTGGAGCGACGCTGTTAGGATCTGGGAACTCTTTTTTTTTTTTCCCTAGGAACAATTTTATCCTTCTCAACAGGTTTTCCACTTCACCCATTTGCCCCATTCTGTGTCTTTGATGAGTACTTGGAGAAGCACAGTGAAGTAAATAGCAAACAAGCTTGCATTATAAATTGTGAAACAAAATATTTGCATAGTCTTCAGCCACAGGCTTTTTACTGTGAGCTCACAGAGACTTTTCACTCAGCTGTCAGAGGTGAGGGGAAAAAACTTGTTTCTAAAAAGAGAATGAAATGCCAGGTTAGTTCTCTGCTGTCCTGTGCCATATTTCCATATAGTTTCAAAGTTCACCGCCAAGGTTAAATTAGTTTGATTTCACTGAGTGTTCCTCACACTTGGATGGATCACACTGAATTTCGTTGCAGATAGGTGAATGATACTGCAATTTACCTTGTGTTCTTCAGAGGATTCTGCTGCCAGCTGCCACAGTCAAGGCCCTAGACAGTCCAAGCAGAAGTGTATACTGCTCATGTTGTCCACCACACAACAAAAATTCTAGCTTATAATTTGCACCAAAGTCCTGTACAATAGGAACAAGTTCAAGTGATCCTGTATATGCTGATGGAGGATTTGGCCCAGCTGCAGCAGCATCACATCATTGGTGCCTACAGTCTAACATCCCCCAAACAACCAATCACAACCATCAGGTCCAGCTGCATTTGGCTGGCCCTGAACCAAACCACATTATTCTCTGATTCTTTCTCCTGTACTCACATTTATCACTGTCTTTTTATGTTACAGCCTAATATGTTGAGTATATGAACACCAGCAATTCCTGTTTGTCTTGGGGATGCTCAGCTTGAATAAAGGTAAAGTTAAGCATGGAGACTGGATGTTGAGCTCTGAACTCAATCTGTTGCATCTCACTGTCATTCTGTGCACATCTTCCACATAATTATGCTACATATTGCAGCCTTACTGCTCAAAGCTAAAAGGCAACATAGCAAAACCTGACCTGATCCCATCGACACAAGAGATTGCCTGGACATATTTGACTGTTTAACCAAAAAGCCTCAGAGAGATGCAAGTGGAGAGAAGGCACTCATGATAATTAATCTTTTTGGAAATAATCAGCAAAGCTTTGGTACTGAGATGTAGAAAAATCTACCTGTTTTGTCCTTAGAATAGAAGCCAAGTTGAGGATTCTGAAGACATCCAGTAACTTTGAGTATGTTTGTGTTGCACATTCTCATACAGAAACAGCTTCAGACACTGTCTGCAGAAAGGTCTTTGTCCCCACCAGCTCCAGCAGCTGAGGACAATCTGTAAATGCAAAGAAAAAGTCCTTGAATGTACCTGAAACAAGACACTGAGGTTCCACAAGTGAAGGTGTTTCATCTAGTGGGCAAGATCACAGATTTGAGCCTAAGTTGCATGTAATGTGGGAGGAAAGGGTCCCCTATATAAAGGCATCTTGAACAGCTGTAATAATTCGGTGATGTTCCATTCAACAAGGTTGGTGCAAAATACCTTTCATGGTATGGCTTGCTCTTCTCCCAGAAGTTTATGAGTTTCCATGAGAAGAACATTAACTGTTTTGGGTATCACCTTTATTAAAACGGGCTCAAATTACTTTGGGTTGTATTGATGCAAACCCTAGAAATACAATGGTAGATTTGCCTGTCAACTGCACCAAAGCAAAGTGTATTTTAATATATTTTTTTGAGGTAGACATATGTGTACACTGCCTTAGCTTGCTTTTATTTTATATAGCCAGAAGCTTTGGCTACAATTTTGTTTTCCTAATTGTGCATCCTGCTTTCTCTGATTTTTGTAGCTCTTGATTATGGTGCCCCTGAGTAATCGTTCAAGGTAGATTGTTAGTGTAAGCTGCATTGCAAGGTCTGTGTCTATTCAATGTGTTGCTGGCTATAACAGAGGCCCCAGACTAAGGTCAAAATTATTATGTGGAGATTAAACTGTAGAATTTAATTATGTATTCTGTTGCTCCTAGTACATTTATTAATTTAGCAGTACAAACTGACTGGAGCTAAACAAGCAGGGCTGATTAATTTGCAAAGACATCTAGGTAACAGATTGTGATCAAAGTGGAGACCTGATCCTGTTAGATTGAAATGTGTTGTTTTGTGCTACATGAAGGACATAGAGCAGCATGGTTTATCTTTATCAATGCTTTCCTCTGAAGGAAAGGAACAAGCTTGCAGATATAATCAGCGCTGAGGCAATGCCACTCAATAATTACCCACTGTCTCATCATAATCCCGGAACTAAGCCCCTGCCCAATCCATCTGGGACACTTTTCCATCTATTGCACAGCTCAAGAATACGTGTGTAAGCTATTACCTCTGGTCGTGCTATCTGTCCCCTGAGTAAAGATTCATAGCAGTGACCAATTATGTTGCAGGGGGCTTCTCTTTCTTTCGGTCTTTTTTTTCCCCTTTGCTACTGAATCATCCCATATTTCTTAATTATAGTAATGACACATTAGTGCACTGCTGCTCTGAGGTGCATAAACCTATGCGTCTACAAAAGTGATGGTGCCTGCATTGTGGATAAAGTAAATGCAAGGGGAATAGAAATGTAAAAGGGTCTTGTTTTTAAATGATCAAATTTATGCATGTGAATCAAATGCTACAGGTAGAAGTTTTTGTTCTTGGGAGGAGAAGGTATCCAGTTTGCAGGTCATTGAAGACTGTGAAAGATCACAGCCTAAAATCCTTATTCACACAGGAAGATGGCATAGTGTTGTCAGAGGAGCAGTGTTTGGGATGACACTGTCTCAGAGGAAACAGAAAACAGGTCAGGTTCCCATCCTCATGGCCATGGGTATAAAATTAGTGTCAGCAGTGTGCCAGCAGCTATTCTGGTCTATACGCCATGCGCGTTGCCAGTAACAACGAGATTTCTTCAGCTTATGGCCCAGTGATCCCAAAGTTAAAGTCAGTGCAAAAATTACTAGCAGGGGTTTTCGTGATCCCTTTGCCTTAGGCTGACTGGGATCAGCAGTGGTATCTGCATGGTGTTGCAAGTCAAGACAGTCATGTACAGGGTGACCATGGATTTAGGAGGGTCTCTTGAGGTGTTCTATCTTGATGTTAGACAAAGAAGAAAGAAAAGGGGAAAAAGGAAAGAGATGACAATGGCTTGAAAAGAATGAAACCTCAAAGAAGAGTTGCTTTGTGTGATGGCTAGAGAAAAAGTCTGGAGGCCTGAATCAGACCTCCTCCCGGAGACTCATCATCTTGAGAAGTTGCCGTGAAGTCTAGTTCATGCCAGCAAAGTATTCAGGTTCAAATGAAATGCTCTGAATCACAGTTCTGCTCTGCAGTGTTATCAGGAGGGCTGGATTCGGGAGGTGGCATTGATTTTCTCAGGTCCGTTGCTCTGTTTCTATGACAGCCTTCAAGCACAAGCAGGGAAGGACGTAGGCACCTTTGCTTTCCTCTCTGATGTCTTCCATGCAAGAGTCAATGTACATAGTGGTAACGAGCTATGGGAGTGCAGTTGCTGTTTGTCTTATGGCAGTGACTTTTGGCCTCAGTGGAGCTGGGGAATGGTGGTATCAGGTTCTGTCAATAAAAAGTCCTTAAGGACTACGTGGTCTCCATAAGCAAGACTGACAAAGCAGAGGGAAGAAGTCAGAAATGAAATGAATTGTCCTGACGATATCAGGTCAGTGATAGGCAACTCTAGCCTGCCAACCTAGCGATCTTATAAAATCTTGGAGTTTGGGAACAGAGTTGTTTATGCCCTAGAGATGCAGCAAGTGCAGCAGAGGAATCATATTTATATATGTGTTGCCAAGGAGAAGGGGCTCTATTTCTAGCTGTGTTGGTTTACAGTTACAGCAGAGCTAAGTGCAGAAAAGTACAACACTGAATTGGTCTTTGAAGAACAGGAATGAATGTGTTTTTTTTTCAGAGACCAATAGATAAATCCATATCTAGGTGCTCTAACAGGTGGCCTTTCTTTCAAGGAGAAAACTGAATAGCCTTGCTGGATGATGAGGAATATTAAAAATCAGGTAATTTATTTCTGTGCCTCGTTTGAGGATTAATCCCCTAACTATAAATTCCTTCTGAATTATTTCCGCTTCATTCTGAAAATCTTGTCTATGGCTGAAAGCAAGGCTTTAATTTTTTTCTCAGCAGCGCAACTCACAGTAAGCATTTGTTTGTTTAGATACCTGTTTCGGATACAGTTTTATGTCACTAAAAAAAGGAGAATTCACCAGATCATTACACTGCAAAGCAAAGATGCTGCATTTCCGAAGGGCTTCTCTTCTGGAGATTGAAATCTGGAGATCTCCTAGGTTCATTTGCTTTGCAGCCATATTATATCCGGAATACTTTACTGATAGACATATGTGGGAAGGTTTTTTTTATTTTGTTTTCTGATTAGTGTCTCTGAGAATGATAGGCCTGGTCATGACTAGCCCTGGTCATGGAGAATTGCTGGACCTGGTCCAGATGGTACCATGTTGGCTATCTTGCTATCAATACTCTTAACAGCTTACAGATAGGTTTATCAAGAATGTGCAATAGCTCCGTCTAGACAAAAGAGTCTAGGAGGCATCTAACCTAACAGAAGGAAGACAAGAGGATGTTCGTCCCCTATTAACTTTCATATATAAATTTGGCTGCCCACTTAAGATCTGGTGTGAGGTGTTCCGGTGAGGCAGAAATACTTCAAAAACTCACCAGACTGTGCTGCACATTCACTTCTGCTAGAGAGTGATCCACTCTACTTCCTAGCCAAAATTGCTGCGGAAATGGAGTTTCAACTGTCAAACTTTCTCTCCGATTCAGGGTCCCCTGCCCCTAGTATTTCCTCATTGAGGAATAACCCCCACACAGGGCAACTAATTTTTTTTTTTTCTTTTCAATCAGAAAACCTCATTTGGGCTTCTATATACTTGAGTTGCCCTGAATTCTTACTTTATATATGATCCCTGCTTGTGAGGTTCACAGAAGGCCACAACTGGGTTTCTCCGTTCATGGTGATCTGCTGGTGTGGAGCAGTGTGAGCAGAGGTCTTCCAGCCCATGGGTCCCTGGGAACTGGAGACTGGTTTCTGATCTGGTTTTGCTTCTACTGTTCAGAATACGCCCCATGTCCAAGCATTTCAGTGACTGCCATTTTCCACATTATGACCAGTGCAAAATAGCAGTCTGCTTGGAAAGAAGAATAACAATGATGCCCTAGCAGATTTTATTTCTGAAGTCTCTGTTTAGCAGTTTCTTCAGCACACTGAGCAGTGAGCAGAGTGCACTGGGCTGTATTTGTAGGTTTGGGTGAAATATTCTGCATGGATCCTGTGGTCACAGCACTACTGAGTCTTTTTCCCATTCTTATCCCATCAAACAGTTTCACTTTTCCTGTTTCGTTCACAATGAAACATGAGAAGCAATAATAATAAACATGTAGTAAAATATGTACTAATGCCACATATCTTCAGATTTATTTCTTTTAAACCTCCTGGTTCATGCTGATCTCTCTTGTGATTAATATTGTCCTTCCCATTGGATTCAAGGACGCCCTCTTTTATCACCAGGAGTGATGTACCTTCTATTGGTCTGGTGGGACTCTCTGCAGAAGAAAGCACAGCCTAGGACCTGTTAGGATGGCAGAACAGAGCCCTTACTCCAGAGTATGCCTCTGTCCCTGCCATTTGATAAAGCTGCACTGTGAGTTCCATTTTTTAATTTTATTTTATTATTAGGCTTCATGGTTGAGGGATATTCATAAATGGTTTATGATAATTTATCAGCCCACTTGGGTGAATATTGAATTTTGTATTTTACATGGCATGCCAATTTCCCATCTGTTGTATTTGAATAATATACAGAATAGACACTATCACTCAAGTAATCCCTTTACTACCAAATCAATATACAGTACATATGGCACTGCTTGGCCCACAGATATTTATTTTAGGTCTCTTTGGATAATTATCTCCTAACTCCCCCTGTGTCCTGGTTCTGTAAGCCCTGATCCTGCAAATGCATAAGTACATGACTAGCTTCAAACATGTGAGCAGTTTGGTCAGGTTTGCTGCTGGTTTATTTGTGAAGTCTTGAAATCTTCTGTTTATGGCATGTTTTGTTTTTGGTAGAAGAACAGGTCTTGAAGAATTTACTCCACTCAGGTGGTATTGTTACCTTCTGGCACCTGTAACCTGATGTCTGGTTGCTGCAGATGAGGCTGAGATTTTCTGTCCGTTGACAGTATTTTCTGTTCAGATATAGATTTGTGTGATGTCTTTCACTGGAAGAAAAGTTTTAGGAACCTACCTTACTGAAAGCTGAGGCTGTTGTTGCAAAGAGAATAAAATCAAATAATTTTGCCCAAAAAAAAAAGGAATACCAAAAAAAGGAATCAAATTTTCTTCAGAGAGATGTTTTTTGAAGAGTTATTTATTTGTGAACACTGGAGAAGTTTCTGTAAATGTAAGTTGGGACTGAATTCTAACCAGGGGTCCCTAGGAAATGCTTAGCTTCGAGATTCCTATGGAAAGGTGCTTTTATCCCAAGAAAGCTACTGCGCCTTCATCAGGTCTGTTCAGTGCCTGAGAAAAATTCCTTTGGTGTTGCATTTCCCAGGAGGCAAGTATGGAATATTTTAGGATACGTTTGAAGTGTTGGTGATATTCAGTAGATTTAAAATATTATCTGTTTTCTTTGGTACAAGAAATCTCTCTCTGCATGACCGCACCACATATAATTGAGATTTAGAGAACAAAGAGCCCAATCTGGATTCCTTCCAACCCAGGCAGATTCTGTGGGAGGAAGAAGTTGCAGAGTCTTTCCCTGATTCACCAGGGCTTGAGGCTGCTCAGCAGTGTAAGGAAGACTGATTTTATTTGCCCTCCTCCTTTGGGAACCAATGGGCAATTTTGCAAGAGAAGAGTAACAAGGCCTGGGTGGCAGCTTGGAAAGAGGCAGGCGAGACCCAGTGAGGCATGAAGGGACAGTGGGTAGGACTCGGAGTGGGAGACTCAGTTTAAAACCCATAGTTCCATTAAAAATAATTCAGTGTATCTGACATATTAACATTGGTTTAAGAGACATTGCTTGGCTCTCTTGTTTTTCTCCTTTGTTCTGCTATTTTCTGCCTCCTTAGGCAGTTTGGTCCTACGTGTTGGGAAGGGGAGGGAGGATCCATAGGTGCATGGCAGCAGTCAGGTGTGGCAAAGGGAATCTCTTACCTGGTCAGACAGTGGCTAGTGGCAGTTCTGCTTTGGGTGGTTTAGAAGAACCTCTAACTGCTCATTCCCTCTCCAAATCTTCTGCCCCACCAGCTGTGTCCCATCCCCAGGTTACTGTCTGCATGTTGTTCTTTAACACAAGCTCTCTTCAGAGAGTCCTGCTGAGGCTAAAGGGTGAATGCAAAAAAAAAAAAAAAAAATCTATATTTAATTTTTTCAAACACCATGAGCTGTGCTTGTAAGGCCAAATCTGCAGATTTCAGGAGCTGTGGGAAGCTTTGTGGGATGCAAAGAATAATGGAAAAAGCAGAACTTCAGTGATATTCAGGCAGAGTTGTGCGTGAGCATCATTTGCAAGGTTCTGGTCAGCTGACAGGGCTCAGGGGCAATGGGTTGAAGACCATGTTCTTCCTCCATGGCTAAGAAGGTGTTCATGGCCTTTTGCCCCTCCTGTAGCCCTTGCTGTGCTCATCACTGCCTTTTGTGCTTTGGGATGCTGTTACACAGGAGTTCTGCTGTTGGATCCTTCAAACATGGAGGCAACTGCAATAGCCCCCACACTAAGCAGGACTTTGCAGGTTGGCAAAGACCTGGGGACAGCTGGGTCCTCTTGAACACTAAATTAGACCTCTGTAGTTCTGGAGGTTCAAGAGAAATATGTTCTCCCATCCCTTTGCTAGAAGTTGGCTCTACAGAAGTACCACATACAACAGATATGATGGGAATTGCCAGTGGGTTACTTTGTGGAGTAGGGATGCACAAAACAACCCCAGTGCATCTTCCATATGCTCCAAATGGGCCAAACCTCTCTGACAGACTGTGCAGAAGTCAAAGGACAATGAGAGAAAGCTTTGGAAATGAAACACCACCTCTGGACCCTGGTAACTCGCCACAGCTGCTGGACTTGGGTTGCTTTCTGCACTAGAAAAGGCTTCTTTCCAAGTACTGGGTAGGAACAGAATCCATGCTGTCAACATCTAGGAAAAAAAAATCCATGTGACATCAGCAACATTTCATTAAATCCCCCTAGTACATAAGTATGTTTGGAAAATAAGAAACAAATAAATACTAATGAATCAATCTGACAGCTCTCTGATGTGAAAGAGGGCAAAGGTGCCCTAGCTTCAGGTAAATGGAGATGAGTAATTAAAGGAAATAATTATTATGTGTTTGTTTAATTGAAAATTCCCTGAGGGAAAATGAGATAGTTTTAAGTAAATGTTTTTACCAGTGCATTAAAAATACATTTGTGATCAAGTCTAGATTCTTGGAGGCAGATGGGCTGGCCTGGAGGGGAATGCAGAGCTTCTGCAGCAATCCACTGTAACGCTGCATTGGGATGGGATTTCGTCATAAGTGTGAAAAGATAAAACTAAGGGACTGTGTTTCTTAGAGCCTGGGCAGATGCCCATAGGGGTTCTTTGCTGTGGTTCAGAGGAATAGCTGGATAGATCTTCTCATCCTTTGCACAGAGTAGGAGAAAATGCTTGGGACTTGCTGGGAAAAAGAGTTTATACCTTCAGAATATATATACATAGAACTGTGTGTGTGAGTGCATACAGAATATGCTCTTTTTTCTCTCCTTTGCTATACTGAGATGCATCTACATATGAATAGGATTTTCTCAAAATTGTCTGACTTTGACAGATTCAAAAAGAGGTTTACTAAAAGTCCTTTTGAAAATTTCACCTGACATTTTGAATTTTGCTGATTCTCTTGAAAGATACCTAAATAGAAGTCACTTTTAGGTGATTGTTAGTGGAAAACTGAGGGCAATGTTTTTAAATGTACCTAAACATTGCATTTAACATTTTCTTATCCCAGTTCTCTCAGAAATGACTAAAAAGGGATAACTGGGTACAAAAAGCCCTAGAATGTAAATGTCTAACTCTCTTCTCTGTACCCTTCAATCTCAAAACTTGAAAGCCTTTTATTACTTTATATTACTTTGACTCACAGCCACTGTTGACTCCCTGTTAGGGCTATGTTATGTCTAAATTTGAAACCTGTGCTCTTCATCCTCCTGGGCCTACGGTAGAATACACACTAATATTTTTAGTATGTTATCAAGCGATTATTATGATAGGTCCTGAGATAAAGCGGGCATGGGAGATGCTAAACAAGCATTTCATTCCTTAATGGGCCATTTCTTTATTACCCTGCAGTTGTGCCATATGTGCCCAGGACTGGAACTTTATATTTTTAAGTAGTTGCTCTGTCTTCTAGAAAGTGCCTGGCCGGGGAACACTTCAATTCAGATATTACTGCAGATATTTCTAAATGATTTTGCTTCCTCTGCTTGCACACACATTCTTCAATCTTCTGTATTACCTTTTTTGATACACGTGCGTCAAAAAAACATGCTGGATTTTTAAGGGATTCCATTTGAAAATAACCTTCACCACTGGAGGAAACTGTGAATGACAGAAAACTGTTGGCCTGTGTACAGTGGGTGTTCCTCTTCTCCCTCTGCTGGCCCTCACAACCTGTGCACCAAATCTTACTCTTAGAAAATCCTAATCTTTCATTTTTAATGGAAGTTGAACTTCTGCTAAAAAAAAAAAAAAAAAAAAAAAAGAAAAATATGGAAAACACAGAAATTTCAGCCAACTCCAATCCTTGGCTTTTAAACTACCAAAATCTCTTTGCTGATAACTCCAGTTTCATGGAGCCTTGTGTCTTGGTGACAATGTATATCTGGGCATCTGGAACAGGACTCCAGGGGCCTGGAGTCAGCCTCTCCGTTCTGTCAGAAGCTAGACCAGAACCTGCTCCATTTCCATCTTGTCCCATCCCACCAGGCTCCCTCTTGCAATTTATATTCCTTGAAAGATGTGTGAAGCCCTTGGAAAGGGGCAGCAAAGCTCTCTGTGCCATGGACTTACCAGCTGATAATGCCCAGCTCTGTGCCCCAGTTACCCCTGCCCAACTGTGCCATTTCCCTCCTTTTCCAAACTCTGACTGAGACAGAGCTGTGGATCAAAGCCATTTGGCTGAAGGTCAATCCAGATAAGGCAAAAGCAATGCCACTTGGCAGAGGTAGACAGTCTTGAAGAATTGGAAAAGACAGTGCCTGCTCTATTAAAAGAGCCCTGTGTTTTTTTCTCCAAATGGTTTGTAAGCTGATGTATCTCCAGTCCTAAATACGCCAGTAGTAGCAGTGTCTGGAAATGCTCTCTTTTATCTTGTCCTACCCACAAGATCACCTCTTTTCTCTGTAGACTGGCACCTTAGCACAATTGTCTTTGCCACTTCAAGGCTAATCTAGGGACGCAGGTCCTACCTTGGGCTACCCTGGAAGGCTGCTTGTGTAGCCCAGAGCACAGCTGCCCATCTTCTGAGCAAGGCAAACTGGCAAGAACATCTCACACCTGTGCTCCATGCTCTGAACTGGCTGCCAAGTTACTCCTGGGTGCGATCCAAGACTGGTTAAATATCGATAAAGCCGGAAATTAACTAAGGCTCTGACTAGATCCAAGTCTGACTTTCTGCCTTGCCTAGTTACCATACCCCAAATACCATCTGAGCCCAGCTCCATACTTCCATGGTTCAGGGTTTCTGCAAACTGCTGTTGATTGCTCTGTGGGACCTGAGCCCAAAGGCCAAGAAAGCGAGAGGAGTTTTCACATGAGCAGGCAGATTGGGGAGCAATGGCAACAAGAACGTGAGATGGTGTGGGCCCTTGTTGAGAGAGGAAGAAGCAGAAGAGCAAGGAGGAGGATGAAGGCTTGTTTTTGATGAGGAAGTCCAAGAGAGTCTGAAGGGCTATGAAAATGGAAGGGCAAGGAGATGGCTTCTCCTCCTGCTATGCTAACATATAACTGATATTTTTCCTGCTTAGTCAAAAAGGACTTGCAGTAGAGGATCTTTGAGACTCACACTGTATTTTTGGTCTTTACACTGATGTGTAGCTGTCTCTGTCAGCGAAGCATGCACAGACATCCACCAGATCATACCCGAGCTTTCTGTCTTTCACATAAGCAATGTTTCAATGGGCTGGAAAGAGCAGCAGCGTGATTTCCTTGTGGCAACACAGAAAGGAGCTTGGGGCTTGTTTGATTATGTTTGTTGTAGTTGTTTTAAATTTCCATAAAGGGAAATAACGGGAAGATACCCACTGAGGGAAGGGACTCCCAGTCCATGCCAGAGCACTTGCGAATCATCAGACTGACCATTTCATCACCAGGTAGAGACACATCCTTGGGGACTGCAGCCAGCTGCCTTAGCGAGATGCAGGGAGCCAAGAAATGCAGTGAGGCCAGTTTACTCCCTGGCCGTATTTCACCAAGGCCAAAGCCCAGTTTCACAGCTCATTGCCCTAATGAGTATCATCTTCTCATTCTCTCCAACGCATAGTCTCCCCTGCTGATTAGGGCACCTAATGCACTCAGCTACTGAAAGATGCTCTTTAAAACCATGCAGTCAGTCCTCAGGTGGACTAAGAAAATGATATAGCCCAGTATCTTGTAAAAAAAAAAAAAGAAAAAAATAGAAAAAAAAAAATGTAGCCCATAGGTGATGGCTACAGACTATGAGGGTAGGATGGTCATACACTGAAAATTTTTCTGTGTGTTATTCCACTTACCAGCCATCTGCACCTCAAAGCCTTCCCAAGACAGAGGCAGGATGTTTATGTTTATTAGCTGTGGGTGGATTTTTCTTCTGTTTGTTTGTATAGTAGTTTTCTGATTTAAACTTTAAGCATCTGCAATGTCCTTTGGCCATGAGGTGAAGAGTTTAGCAATTAAAAAAACCATTCCTTTCTTCTGTTTTGTATTCTCCAACTGATCATTTTGATTGATACTCATATAAGACAGTGCATAAATGTTCCTGTCGACCTTCTCCAGCACTCTTGCAGTTTTATAGGCTTCTGTTCTATTTAGCCTCACTCCTCTCTTTCCCACCTTGTGAAGTCCTTGACAGTTTAGGATTCCTCCTATGGAAGCTGTTCCTTTAGCAACCATCATAACTCACCTCTTCATCTTATTTTTTAGTTCTGTACCTCTCTGTGGGATGTGAGACTGTAACTGCATGTGATGATAAGAAGATTGTGCATAGGAATCTTTACATGTAAAATATTTTCCAGCTTCCAGTGGTATGTTATGAGAAAATCTGCTCTACTATATCAACCCTACGTCACCAATGTGACAGTATTCCTAGAGGCATAACTGGAATGGGGAGTTTGTAGTTATGAAAAGGTAAATATATATGTATATATATATGTATAATATTAATAACATAGAGGTGCGTGGTACCAACAACTTGGGTGCTCTCCAAGAATCTAGCTATTCACTGTAACACAGAAATGATTATAAAAGTAGCTCATTCCTTCACACAGGCTAGAGAAAATTTCATGCATGCACTGGAAAAAAAATCATGATTGCTAAACGCTCCATTTTCTTTCAAGATACTGTGCTAGTCTGAAGTGGTGTATGTATACATTTCAGGCAAATGTGTACTTTGTCTTCAAATGAACAGCTTTCAAAATGATCTTTGGTTAAGCTCCCTTTTATTTTTATCTTTTATTCGCCTACAATGCCAGCTGAGGTTACCCATCTCCCGACAGCTACCAAATGGACTCGTAATTGTAAGGCTCGGTGATTTAATTAGACTCATTCTAAACACTCACATTTTTATCAATTAGTTAATGGGCTAAAGAGAGTCTTATTGTTGGAGCCAGGTCATTTGGAAGCTGCAGCCTTCGTGAGGGCAAGAAGCTGAAGAACAACAGCGTTAATATCTGTAATTAACCTCACGAGTCCTGGACTGTTCAATTAGGACCGAACCCCCTCTCCATCCATATGCCTTCCGTCAGATGGGCTTTTAATTTGAAATAATTGTTATAGAAAAAAAAATTAACAAATAATAGCTTCCTTTTTTTCTTTCTTTTCCAAATGCAGACACACATAAAAACAAAAAAGCACAATCTTGACACACGTGCCTGTGAGCTATTTATTAAAGCCTAGTTAATTCATAGCTTCCCCATAAATAATCATTCTAGGTTTTTAAAGATTAACAAAGCTCTTGGTAACAGATATTGTGAGATCTTTTCAAACTGATCCTCATCTTGTAATATGTAGCAGTGTCTTTTTAAATGCAGACTTCGCTACTAAAAAAAAAAAAGTTCAGGCTTTGATTACTTTTTGCAATTTGTTGCATGCGATTTCTGTGCTTCAGAGAATATAATACATGTGGCATTTGTTTTCCCTGAGGAAGAGCTGTCTGGTTTAAATGTATCTTTCATAAATTAATATAGAACAATCTTCAAATATTATTACAGAAGGTTGAACATGCCTGTACATGTGTATATATTTAAATACACTCATATTTCAATTATGTCTGATTAACCTTGTCATAAATATTTAAACATATGTATATTTTTAAACATCTATTATTTATATACATACATAAACATGAAGATCAAGCTTTGCTTAGTGTTGTACCTGATCTTTCTTTCTTTGAAAATTCAATCATTGATTTTTGTTTATAGAGATTAGTCATATGTGCATTTGAGTATATATATATAAAAAGAAGTACATAAATATAAAAATACAATTTCATCACATGCAGAAATAATAGGCATTCTATCTGTCCTTGTTCTCATGTGTATATACACATATATATATATATACACACACAACAAATGTGCCCTTAACACTTGTTCCTGCATTTTCGCACTGTGCAACTTATTCATCTTTATTCCAATTGCCATTTACAGATAAATCCCAGGTCAGAAACGCAGAATTTTTTAAGCTGCCTTTGAATGCGTCAAGTCAAAAGAGAATAAAATTAATTAGCAAGATTTAAAGACGAGGGCAATTGCATCAGCAGAGGCCATATAGAAAAGGGTTGGAGATAGGTAGATATTAAAAATACCTCCTGGGTTGCATTAGGTTCTCTATCATAGGCTTTAACTTCCCATTGCTCTATCAAGAAATACGTGTGCTCAGCCAACACACCCACACCTGCCCAGTTTGATACCCCAGCACCAAATTCAGGTGAGCCGGTCAGGCTGTGCAGGGAAACACGGGGGATGTTGGGGCCTCGCAGAGCGTCACTGTTGGGTTGGGTTTTCCTTGAGGAGGGAGAACATCCCCCATCGTTCAGGAGGGCTGAGACTCAATCCCGGCCACGCTGGGGACAACTGAGCCCGCAAAAGAGTGGCCGACACCGTCCCAGGCTCCGCGGGATCCCCCTGGCCACCAGCTCATCCCCGGTGGAGCCTGGCACAGCCAAGGCTCAGCTCGGCAAGGGTCAGACACCCTCCAGCACAGCCATTCCTGTGGCAAAGCATGGTGGGTCCAGTAATAATTGATCACAAATTAAGTAGGATTAAATAACAGAAGCATAATATAGCATAAATGCCAAGGAGCCAGGCCTTCCTTTTTTTTACACAGTTATCATTTTTCTTTAACAACACCAAAGCAAGAGGCAAATTGTTGTGTAAAAATACGCGAAAATAATAGGGGTCCTGGAAAGATTGTTTTTCTTCTCTCTGGCTGTTACAAAAACAGTTGACTACTGAGAAGCAAAGAGCAAATTTGCAAGAAAGGGCACTGCACAACAGCAGCAGCGGCTGTTGGAGGGACCGGTGGGCGCTTTGTTATTCCGGGACCTTCACTGTAATTTTAAAGCGTTATTTATAATAGTAATAACACCAGTCAGCTCGTGCCTCCCGTTTAATTTAATACACAGCCAGCCGAAATAAAAGGCTCCCGAGGCAGCTGGGAACAGTAAGTTTCCTACTGTAATTGCAGCTCCGTATCGGAGCGTCTGATGAGCGCTGGTCTACGTTTCCTTATTGTTATGGTCAACAATTATATCGGCGCGGGCTTGGCGGGCACGGTGCTCCGCGGAGCTTCCTAAATGCGCCCTTTGTTCCCTTAATTATTAGGCAGACAGTTCATTCTGCCGCCCCGTCCAAGTTCCAGACAGGTGGAACGAGGAGGTGGCATCTGTCTTAATATTGAATACCACGCTCGCCCCATCTGCCGCAATAACCGCGCGGCGCTGCTTGGCTTCCGTTATCCCACCCTGCGCGCAAGCGGCGAGCCAGATGCCCGGCCACGCCGCGCGTGCCGCCGGAGCGAGCGGGAAGGAGCCTCGGCGCGGCGCTCGGGTCAGGCACGTGCGGGAGGCAGCGGCTGACGGTCGGGAGGGCCCCCGCGACGCGCTCCGAGCGCCGATGGAAACGGCCCTCAAAGTCAACGGAGAGAAGGGAGCGCGCTGCCAATCAAATTTTGCAGGGCATACCTTCCAGGCTAGGCAAATAAGAAGATTTAGAGCACATGGCAGTTCATCGTTTATAATCCTGTCTTAGCCCAGCATGGCTTAGTGATAGTTCTGTGACAGATGATGAGCACATGACAGCTGGGGGATCTTATACAAACTCATACAGTAAAATTAAAATTAAATTAGTGACACACTTGTACACATTAGTTGTGCAACAGTTATGCAATCTGTTCAAGACTCCTAACGCAGACCATCTCTGATTTAAATAATTTATAGCACCACAAAGAATGTATGCATGCATGCATGTATGTATGTATGTATGTATGTATGTATTTTTTTTCCACTCTCCTGGAAGGAATGCAGCATTTGCACATTTTTAGCTTTAAACAGCTCTGTCCTCTTCTTCTGTTTGTCCTCTCATTTCTTCCTCGTGGGGGCTCACAGAAAGAATGCAAAGATATATTTTTTAATATGAAATGCTTAGGAAGGTCCTTTTGGGGATTCGGGGATATTTTCCCTTGCAGGCCATGTGGAGCAATTCATAATTTTGTGGCTGGTTTATTTCCCTACGTAACTCCATTAGACTGCATTTTCAGAAAATTAAAGCCAAATAAAAACATACATACCATTCTCCCCCCTCAAGATATGGAGTGGAAAGGAAACTCAAAAGATTTGAGTGTTTTAAATGCAAGAGTATAATAAACTGGCTGTTCTTTGGCTCTGTAATCTGATAATCTTGTTACTATTTTATGTTTGTGTGTTTGGAAAAAAAAAAAAAAAAGAGAGAGAGAGAGAAGTAATCACCGAAATGTTGACATTAGATCTACAGTTTGAAAAGACTCATAAGTTTAAAGCTTAGAGGGCCTGATCCTTTTATCCGTGTGGGTTTGTCACCACTCTGCCCCTATTAGCTGTGCTGGCGTTACACCTGATTTTCCCAGTGTAAACAGGGACAGGATCTGGCCCAGAAATCCTGTTCTGAAGGCGACTCTATATTCCAGCACGTATTTATTGGTTCCTCCCCATCACTTAGCATTTCTCAGCCGCTGAAAAAAGAAATAAGTCGCGTGAAGTGTTTTTAGGGAATGGGACTGGAAAACGCCCAGGCTGTTGTAATGCCAGCCTATGCAATAACAATTCGGGAGTCATAATAATATGCCAACTACAACAGACTGAAAAAAAAGAGAATGAAGAAAATCTCAGTCTTTCTTATTCCGACTGAGAAAAATGTTTATTTGCTGCTGATGTATGTGTATGCATATGTGTGTGTTTGTGTATTTATATTTAATTGTGATTGGAGGATAATTTGTGGGCTTCTAACTCTGAACATGCTCACAGCTAGGAAAGCTAGTTTGGATTTAGGAGTCTGTCTCTATGCTGGGCTCCTTTTTCATGCATTTAAAGGAATGATCCACAACAGCCACCCTAAATTTGAGCTATTTCGACCTCCTTGCTAAAAGCGATGCCTCCTACCCCACAAACCCTAATGGGGGAGTATCAGCTAATAGGGTCAGCTGATGGGGTCAGTCAGAGGCAGACTGTATTTGCTGGGAGTATTTTTAGCATTGTCCCCATGTTGTAGTTAGGTGGCTCTAACTGAGCCCAGCCAGGATGTGAAGCTGCAAGGGGGCAGCTCCGTGTATATGAATTAATAGTCACTGTTGAGGTTAGCTGGCTCTCGTAGGTGATGAACTGTCCTAGGAGGAGGTGAGCAGAGGTGCTCCCTTTTTGGGCGCCTGGATCACCAGCAGAGACATGGCTATCTGCACCGGAAAGGCACAAAATCAGATGGATCTCACCCTCCTGTATCTGGCGAACAGCCCAGGAATTTCAAACTCCGGTCATTTCTGGAGATCTCCTCATGGGGAGGATTAAAGAGGCCAAAGCCACCAGTCGATCTCCATTGCCTTCAAGGTAAGTAACCCTCTACCACCTGAGAACTGGCCCTGCAAAAACTGCTGCCAGACTTCTCTCCAACCTTACCTGTCTGTGCTTGTCCAGCACAAGGACCTTTCCTCTGGCGCTCTTGCTATTTGATGTGAATTTGCTCTGTCTAAATCCAGACTCCGGATTCCCCGTGCAGATCCGGGTGCAGGGCTCATCCCAAAACTGGTATTGACCTGTCTGGGAGCTACACAGCATCTCCTGCTATGAGTGCTCAGCCCTTTGAAGAAAGTGGCACCCCCAGAAAATGATGCCTGGCTCTGTCTTACCTAACAGCACAGGTACCGCCGGAGTCGGGAAGTTCCCAGTACATATTGCAGCCGTATGTCTACAGAGAAATGTGGTTTTTTTTTTAAAAAAAAAAAAAAAACTTTTAAGAGCTTTAAAAATGGTTTTCTCCCTGTTCTCTTTTTCTTCTCCCTGGGGCTGGGTAACAGCAGGTTCTGCTGGCAACATGAGTCCAATTGTGCAGGTTTCAGAAGGAGAGAAAAATAGTGTATAATCAATTGTATATAATAAAACGCAGGGGGAAGAAAGCCTTTTCTATGCTGCACAATATCAGCATTTTGCAATTGGACACTCTGTATTTACCCAGACTAGGAGAAGATGCCTTCCAAGGGGGAGTTGGGAGCTTTACCGTGTGAGAACCTTACCTGCTTGCAGGGTGCAAGCCAGATTACTGAAACCCATCACACAGGATTGGCTGTCCCAGACATCAAAATAAAGCCGTTTAGGGAAGAATGAAACCTTCCTGAAGGCTTCGTTGCTGGAAGCCTCTGTGGTTTCAGGGTGCAATGATGCACGTGTCCCGGGGGAGGGCTTCTTCTCCTGATGCTCCGTGTATCTTGCCTTGAAATCCTGGGCTGGATATTGATAGCTCTCATCATGTCTGTCTGATTTTGTGTCTGGGTCCTCAGGCAACAAAGAGTTTCCATAATCAGCTAGTTTTTAGCTTTTGGGTGGGCCTTGGCTTGAATCTTGCTGGATTGGGCCTGATTAGGAGATAATTTAGTCTGGAGAAGAGGGGGCTCAGGGGAGACCTTATTGCTTTCTACAACTACCTGAAAGGAGGTTTTAGTGAGATGGGGTTTGTCTCTTCTCCAGAATAACTACAGATAGAACAAGAGGAAAGGGCCTCAAGTTGTGCCAGGGGAGGTTCAGGTTAGATATTAGGAAAAATTTGTACACGGAAAGAGTAGTCAAGCATTGGAATAGGCTGCCCAGGGAAGTGGTGGAGTCACCGTCACTAGCAGTGTTCAAGAGTGTAGATGAGGCACTTAGGGACATGGTTTGGTAGGCACGGTGGTGATGGGTTTATGGTTGGACTTGATGATCTCAAAGGTCTTTTCCAACCATAACGATTCTATGATTATGGTTCCCTCTCTGTCCTTATTTTGCCAAGCATGCATTGACGGAGCAATTGCGAGATGATGTAGAGAGGACAGGGCTTCTCCCTTCGGCTGCAGTGGCAAAGAAGAGCTCAAGAGGATGCAAACACAGAGCAGCTCGCTCATTCACAGAGGATCCTGCCTGCCCCAAAACCCCTCCCAGAGCCCCGGGCTCCGTGCTGCCCAGGGAATGCATCCCTGCTCCGGGGCTGGGGAATCGGTGCTCTGGGCACAGTTACTCCTGGGCGTCGAGGGTTGGCATCCTTGTTCACTGGTAGCCTGGTTCGCTGCCTCAGCCGAATGGGGCGCCTCAAAACTGAGACCAGCAGCAGAAGTTGTTGGGGGGCAGGCGCTTTTTCACGCCTGGTATGAGCACCAAGGGAGAGCTGTTACTGCAGCCCAGCATCCCCAGCCACAGGCAGATGCAATTACATCTGTCATTATAGGTAGCGGTGATTACAGCTAAGCCTGTTTAATTGTTTCTCTTTAGTTACCCGTTTTCTCTTGCTGTAGCTCCCCCACCACTAAATGCTTCATTTGAGATCCTTGATGTTTATTCTCTGCCTGAGGCTGCATTCTGGGGTTCTTTCTGCATTTTTTTCCCAAGGCCCAGCAAAATGCCCCAGCCTTCTGGAGTATTGCATTAACGTTCCTAATGTTACAAATTGGCTCCAGAGGCTGTTGGGTTTAATATTTTCTTTTCTTTCATTTAATTTCATTATTGTTTTACTATTTAGAAGAGTTCATGTTCGATTTGTGGCAGGAACGGGGAATTTTGCAGGTGGACAATCCCAGAGGACAAGAGTTGCTGCTTGCATTCGCTGACAAAAGGTATTTAGGTTCATCCACATTCCAGCATGTCCCTTTGCACATCCTTAGCCGAGCTGTCCAGGTGCCACGCTGCAGAGAAAAACAGCCCCAGACACAAAGCCACCGGCTTTGGGTTTCCGCAAGGACCCAGCAGCCATCCCTTGTGACCCTGGGCCGGTTTGGAAGCCACGAGATGGCCCCGTGTTTTACTCGCTGCTCTTTCACCAACTGGCATGAATAATTCCGTGAACTTCACAGCCCTTATTACTGAGCAAGGCCTAATAATGTCATCTCAGGAGGCAAGTAATTGCAGTAATTAAGAGGTTGCACAAGGTCACGTCGGGCAGAGCTGGGAGCACAACCCGTTGCCTCTCACTCCGACGCAGCGCCCTAAGAATAGACGTGCTGGGGCTTTCTGCTCTCCGTAACCATCGGGTCCAGCTCCCCTCCAACGTCATACGCAGTGCCAGCCTGCAGTGGTACCAGACAAGAAAAGGTGCCTTTAAAGCTCCTTTCTCCGTGCCCTACCCAGTAAGCTTCCTACCACATAAAGATGGTTTGAAGTGGCTGCATTTTGTGGGAAGTGGGTTGGAGATTTACTAAGGAGGAGGAAGAGGAGGAGGAAAGAGCATCGGTGCATGGCTAGAGGAATCGATTTTCTCCAGCCAGTATCCTTGCTTTAAGAAATCTGCAATATTTCACATGAAACCACAAAGCCTATAACCCCTTTCCTAACAGGCCCGTGGCACATACACATACTGGCATCGCCTTCCATGTGCTTCACTCATGGTGGCCTTCACTGGTTTTTGATGGCTCAATTCTACCCCTTCGAGGCTCTCTGAAATGCAGCTGCTTGTCTGTCATTTCTGTGTAACTTCATTTAGGGCAGAGCACAGACGGCAGAGGAAGGGCCGAACGGGAAAGCACAAACCCACCCTCCGGCACAGCTCCTCTCTGCTTCTATCCAGCTGAAGGAACACGAGAGATGTGGTGAGGTACCTAAGCGTAGGAACCAGAAACTTAATGAAATGGCTCCAAATGTGACAGCATTCATGAAAAGATTAATTACCAGGAGTAAAGGGGGAAGGATGCCAGGAACTGATAGGATTGGTACCAATACCAAAAGCCTGCTGTGCTACTAGAGCCATAATACACAGTCCTAATCTACGAGCCTATTGTTTTTCCTACAGAAACAACAGGCTTCAGCCAATGGAACAAAAGGGGCTATATTACAGTTTCTGCAGGAAAAACAACAACAGCCATTAGAAATAATTACCTTAAGACAAATGGGCAGCAGAGTGGGGCACGCAGTAATATCCTCCCAAGCACGAGTTTCTGGGAAGGGAGGGACTGTTGCTGTATTTATCCCAGTGGTTGGGTGAATGACGGGAGAGAATTGGAAAGAAGAAAGTGGCAGAGAGAGGGAAACCAAGCAAGACAAGGGCAGAAAAAGGGAGAGAAGGAAATGGCAGGTTTCCCCATTGGCGACCAGTCGGTGCTCGCGTTCCTGGCATGGAAGTGAGTGTCGGAGGACGTGGGCTGACGTGTCCGTGCTTGCATGCTCCCTAAGCCGTTCCATCAGAGCAGGGTGAATAAGTGTTCGCTCGGATTTGCCGGTTAGGCCCTCAATTTGCCAGGGAGTAATTAACTGTTGTGAAGGGCAGTGAAGAATCAGACCCCGAAACTCTCTTAAATGAGATCATTATTACTGTTCTCTACAAAGACCTGCCCTCTACACTTTCCCCAGGGCAAAGGAGTCTATATTTTTAATTTGTTCCTGCCCATCTTCTCTCCTTGGCAGAATTGATGTATCTGACATATGAAATCACACACTAACCCGTGGCAGGATAAAAATGAAAAAGCTCCATTTTGCAATGGGATTAGATGAGCACATTTGACTAATGGCGATTTCCTGCTGCATTTTATGTTGACTGTGATTGTGCAAGAACTTTAAACTCAAATTTCAGATGACTGAAGTCATTGAGAACATTGTATTAACTCCTAGTACAATGAGGTTTCACAGACGACTGCCAAAAATATTCTTAGGCAACATTTCTCAATATATTTTCAGTTTATGTGTAGATCAAGGTAGCTACAGATGTTGAGAGACAGCCAGAAAGAGAGAAGTATCTCTGTAAAGGTATAAAATGGATATTTAGAAATTATTTAGAGATTTCTCTACTTATGTGTGTATATCTGTATCCTATATGTTGATTCATACATGATATTTCTCTGTACCTAGTATGTCTGTATACTGATCAATATTGCATTTAGCTGTAGTGTTATATGTATAAAAATACACTTTATATATATATATATAAAGCGCACAGTGTAGCTTTATATATACAAATAGAAAAGTGTTTGTAGAGAGGGACTACATCTATATATCTATATGGATGTGTTCATACAAATGGATCAAACTGTAGAGATCTCTGTAAAGAATTATGCTTCTCCATAACAGGGATCACAAATATATACAGACACCAAACAACTGTCTATTGAAAAGGACATATCTATAGTTACCTTATTTGGGAATAGAAACACACAGCTCCCTGTAACATCTATGGTGTTAATACATAACATATGGTGTCTGTTTCACATGCTAATAGTGACTTTTTAATTTGAAGTCAGCCCCAATGAACCTAAATCCGCACTGTCTCCAGGATTAATTATGAGTACTAGACTGTGATACCAAGCCTCTCTTCTTGATAAGCTTTATAAACCAGGTTTGCACACAGGATAAAACATCTCCTGAGTGGCTAGAGAGTTGCCATATGTAACCTGCACATGACCTGCCAGTACATCTCTTTGGAGACAGAAAGCAACTTAATAAGGGACCCGGTCCCACAGTCAGGCCTATGTGTGTCACGGGAGGGAGACACAGCCCTTATGGATGTGGGCATTAATTCCTGAGCCCCAGATGTATTTTGAGCCCAACCCTTGGAAGCGATTCATTCACTGTGCAAACATTACTTAAAAAGTAGGGAGCCGAGTCCAAGTGGAGGGCATCAGCATGAGAGCTCCGGCATCACCCCGTCTTCTTCCACCCTTCTAGCTAGAAGGCAGTGGGGCGAGAGAAAGCATTAATCGCAAATCCCAAAGGCCCTGGTGGCATTTGCACTAGGAGCCAACTCCTTTGGAACAAGCCACAGAAAGCCACCTTGGCCCTGACCCCCTGTGCCTGGGAGCTCCTCTTGGCCAAGGGACAGGAATGGGTTGACCTGAAGGTTCATCTGGGCCACCCTGCCCCCAGGAGATGCTTAGAGAGGAAAAAAAGTCATAAAAACAGGGCAAATTTTCCTTCTTATCACCCCTCTTCCATGCATCCTGCAGAGCATCCTGCATCAGAGGCAGGATCCTTTTGCTAAAGAGCCGGGGTCAGCGCTAACTGCAAGAATTTGTCCATAGCTTTATTAAGCTGTTTTGAGCTTTGATATCTGCAGGAAGGGGAGTGCACAGCCAGCAAGTACCTTCCCCGGCCAAAGGTAATTTCATAGCAGTACAAAAGCCCATTGCATCACTTTAAATAGGTTTAGGTGCAAAGATGAGTCTATCCTAAACGCGGTCATAATGTTCTTCCTTGGAGAAAAACTCTCCTTGATGTGCACAGGGATCCTGCTGTGGTGAAGACACCAGAACTTGTTTTCTCTAAAATGCATGGGCTTCAGGGTGGCTTCTAGTTCATTTTCCCTTCGGTGACAAATAGTCCTGCTTAAAGAATTGAAACTTTTCCCTCTTTCTCCATTTCTCTTCTATTAACCTCAGGTTTTTAAGTTACTGAGAAATATATTTAAAGTGGTTTCCAAGGTCATTGCAGAACTACATTTTTTTTAAGTGTCAGTAGAAAATAACAACTTTTGAACCCACAAAACCAGTGATACTTATTTTTGAACCTGCAAAACCGGTGATAAATCCAAGCTGTTTACATTAGTTTGAAATCAGTTTTCCTGGTTTTTGGCCTGCCATGGCCCTTCTGCAGCTACTTTCCCTCCAGATAATTTGCCATTCCCATTGCAGCGCAAATTCTTCCCCAGACAGTAATGCTGTGGCTGCCAGCCCGGCCACCAAAATGGCCCTGTCTCACAAGCTAAGCAGGATCAGCCGGAGACAGGATTTTCCTGACACGCACTGTCTGTCAGGGCTGCAAGGACGGCAGAGCGGGGTGTCCGGGGGTGGCATGAGCATCTGGGATTGGATTCCCAGCTATTGCCCTGGACGTTGCCCAATGCCGTAGTATTGCCTGCAGTCACCTTTGGGAGAGACAGGAGTAATCATTTGTAATAATTAACCATCCCAGAAGTGTTTTTGCAAGGACAGATGTGTTTATCTGTCATGCCCTGGCTAAACTCCAGCAAGGACTATGGGACATCCTGCCTACCTAACTCACCTAAATTCTTGCGCACCCACCGAAATTCTCCTGCAATTTCGATTAGGAATCACAGTCTTCGTTATTCCCTCTCTAACTGCTACGGTGCTGACTTGCTGTATTCAGAAATAGCTGGTAAGCCAAAAGCATTTCCGTTGTAACTGAAGTGATCAGTAGTGCAAATTCTTCTGATTTTATGATGAGTCTTAGGATTTTTAATATTTTCCCTAAAGCCTCAGCTGTTGGCGTCATTATGAAGCACAAGGATAGCCGTGTTCACATTTTTTAAGTAAGTGGCTAGCGCTTGTAGTTGAAAACATGAAGCATGTTTACCCTAGAGGATGGCGAGGCAGATGGTGGATAAAGAAAATGCAACAATTTGGGGTTTTAATCTCATGATTTTTTAAGCCAATCTCATAAATTTGGGGATCTGGGCTCATGGTTTGTGAATGTTTGCGGTTGGCAATACTGACTGATCGTACTGTATCTCTTGCTTATCAAACAAGAGTGCCACAGAGCTTGCTTAATTGCTGATTTAATTCATGTTTGCCAAGAGCTTTGAAATCCTTAGATGCATTGAGTTCTTTTTTAGGACAAAATACAATTTCCAGTGTAAAATCTGCTCAGATCTGCTGCTCTGGGAATCAGCAGCCAGCAGTTCCATTTAAGGGCTAAAACACGTTTCTGTAGCGTTCTCACCATGGGCATTGTGAACACCTTGTCCCCTGGAGCCGGGCTAACCTTGCCAGACCACAAGGTGGGCAGTAACTCTCCCGTAGGCTCTGGGGGACAACACTAGCCGGTCTTCTGGGCCATGAGCCCACCCAGTGTTTGTGGCACCACCTCTGTGCTCAAGCAGGGCAGGAACCCAAGCAGATTGTTACTCCCTGTCCACAACCGCCTCCAGAGGCAGGAGAGGCCCCCGAAGGTCCCCACTGGCCATGATCTGAGCTGCTTGGTCTCTTTATTTATTTATTTTTTTTTTTGCCTGAAAAGAGAAGCTGATATTTACTGGACACAAAGTTACCTGTGTGTTGAAAATATCTGCATAGAACTAATAGCTCCTTCTGATACTTCATTAGACGTCACAGAAAAAAAAAAAAAAAAAAGGCCAAGGATGCTCAAACTAGATTCATTTCCACACCATGACCGTGCAGGCAGCTGGGGCATAGAAAATGGTGTGTTATGCACTAAAATAAGGTGCCTTGTACTAGGCCTGGTGAGAACTACTTTTAAGCCAAAATAATGCTGGGACTTATTTACTTGACAGCTCAGCCATTAATTTAAGACAGGCACAAATGAATCACCAGCCATGTTACAGTTGCCTCGTTGGAATCCCTCTGCTATAATCTCATAGTTTTTTCACCTAATTAATTTCCCCTTTCCTTGCACCAGTGTTTCATGAGTGTATCTTGTTTGGAGGAGATTAAGAGTCACACACTTCATTAGTAAGGTGTAAATTATCAGAGAGACCCTCTCCATCCACCTGCTTAATTGGGTTAATGAAGCATCTCTGCGGGCCCTGCTAAGGCTGCACTGCTGTCTGCTCCCTGCAGGCTTTACCAGGGCTGTTTGGAAAATAGATGGAGACCTTAGAGTTCCCACCTTTGTGCTTTTGAAGAGTTGCAGGCACTTAATTAAAAAATAATAATAAAACAAAAAAGTTGGCACATGTTGCAAGTTCAAAGATTCCCTTCTGTAAAATTACAGTCCTAGATATCACTTGAATCGGGCTATACCAGAACTTCCTTATGGCTCATTCCTAATTAAGGCTTCACCTTTCCTCCCCAGACCCTGTCGCCTAAGACCTCTGGGCTGCGTGGCTGCAACATGCAAAGAGGTGACTTTAATGCTCCATCAAATGATAAAAGTCATATCAGGAGCATAAATTACAGCACATCCCTCGGACAGCAGATACTAACTTGGTATTAGAGCCCGTTTGCACTGCAGCTCCCAGCTCCGAAAGCCGTGCTCTTCCAATCCGGCACAAGAAATAGGAGCGTGTGGTAGAAAGCATCGACTTCACTTGCGGGGCTGCCAAAAACTAGCGCTGGAGCGAGTGAGGTCGGAGCATCCGGGTCTGGAAAGGGAAAAACCTCAGCAAGGGCCCTGGTCCTGGTGCTCGCAGCAAGTTCCTGAGCTCAGAGTTGTGCTGTCAGCAGCCAATCCATTAGCAGTCACCAGGCTCAACCGAGTGGACAATTTGTGCACGGAAAATGAGGAGAAAGTCTGCGGGTAAATTATTTGTCGCAAATTATTCACCCAGCTCTACCTGACAGCGCAGTGTTCTGCGTTTGATCTCTGCGAGCGACTGTCGCGGGAATCAAAGGGAGGTTTGTCAGGGGATTAAGTGCAGAAGATGTCGTCGAGAACTACATTAAAGATAAGAAATCCAGAGTGTGGCCCAAAGTGCCTAATCCCAGCACAACTAGCGAATTATTAAGTTGGTCATTTGACAGAAGGAGGAAAAAAAAATCCAACTGTTTTTGAGAGTGACTAAAAAGAGGTTTCTCATTTCTATTAAAATACAGCGCTTGCATAATGAGAAAGCGAACGTAGGAGCCGAGTTCCAGCGCCAGCTGCTGCAGCCGGAGCGCCAGGAGCAGCGACATCCCGGGACTGCCCTTTTTCCCGGGTAAGGTTTCGAGACACCAGCTCCAGGTGCCAGAAGGAAGCAGAGTTTGGAGGCAGGAGCAGTAACTCAGGTTCCAGAGGTGCCTGAATGTTCTCAGAGATTCCTGGGAGATCCCAAATGGGTTGGTGAGTGGGTTTCTCCTGCCTGTAATGCCTTGTTGGGGATATATGGGGAAATGGGGATACTGAGATCTCCCTTTTCTGCAGGAGTGTCTAGCTATATTGAAATTCCCTAGGCTAAGTTCTGCCACGGGCTCCTTTAGGGGAGGAAAAAGAAGGAAGACGTTGCTTTACAACCAAGGGGATGTGGGAGGAGGCCGAGGAGCCGACAGTTTGCAGTACGCTTTACTGTATTTCATGCATGTACACGGGAACTCTTTGGGTTTGGAGACAAGGAAACCCATGAAGACCTTTGTGGTGGCTGTGAGCTGAAGGCCGGAGGTGTTGGGAAGCAGCCCTGAGAACCCCACCGGGACACCCACTCCAGCAGGCTCTCTGAAAATCAGCCTCTTAATTAAAAAAAGACTCTCAAGTTGCTGAAATTCGATCTCTTCTCTTGCTTCCAGCCAGCACAGGGCACAAAGAGCGTGGTAGTGGCCGCAGTTCAGTGTGAATGACAACAAGCACAAGACAAGGATGGGCAGGATTCAGTAGGTAGAGAAGAAAGAAAACAGACAGGCTTGAAGGCCTTGGATCACTGCAAACACCGGGTTTCTAGACAAGGAAATTCCTACAAGCAGGGAAGTATCTGCTTAAGCAGCTGGCCATGGGGATATATGCAAGAAAATAGCAATATTAACAGTTCATGGAGAAAACGGAAGAGGACTGAGCACAAAACCATCTCCAGGAATCCTGAGAGGCCTGTTCAGGGAGCACGAGAGGGAGCTGAGCAGCAGAACAAACCCCAGATGCCTCCAACAGGAAAGGCAACTTCGCAGCCCCAGAAGTTGAGTAGAGAGCAAGGGACCCGCATCTTGCAGGAGGAAGGGGCTTGGAGCTCTGCTAGGAGGACACCAAGGCTAGCTGAGTAGCAACGCTTGGACACCAGTGGTACTTGCAATCCCTCTGCAAAGAGCCCTCCTGACAGAGTGTCCTGCGGCCTGCCGACAGCTCTGACAGGCTGGAGCTGGTGTTATCCAGCATGAAGCCAAAGAGCACGGTCGCTCTTTGGCCGAGTCCACGCGGGTGCTGCGACCCACCATCTCACTGCTTTCCTCATCTCTGCTTCACTAGGGGCTCCACCACGTCCTAAGGTGCATTTGCCCCCTCCCCACACTCACACACAGCATGTGTGGACCTCGGTGGTCCAGATACAAGTCAGATCAATATTCCCTTTCCCCTAAAAAAGCCAAAGGTGCTGGGGTTGTACGGGCAAAGGAGCAATCGCTCCACGTGCAATTGCTCGCTCGGGTATCAGAGTGACCGAAAGTTGCTAAAATGCTGCCATTAAAACCTCTGCGGCAGCGAGGACAGCACGTGTGACTGCTGCCAACCTGTGCAAATGCACGTGGGGAAGGGTGTCCTGATCCTGTTTGTCAAAGCAAAGTGGAGACGGGAGCTGCTGAAAGGAGAACCAGACCAGGTTTGTTTGCTAACCCCTCCCCGCTTGGATACTCAAACCTTGCAATCCTCTGCCACCCTTTGGCAATAGCACAGTCCTGTCTGCCTCACATTCCTCTCCTTTATCTTTATTTTTCGCACTTCAGCCGACAAGAAAGTCTTGCAAAACAAGGGCGCCCTCCTGCCTGCCCACGCTGAAGGCAAAGCGCCTACAGATAAGCTCAGCTTCCAGGACCCGTACAGCGAGGGGCTGTAAATCATCGCCCCAGCCATGGACATTTGCTTTGGTGAAAGTCCTGGCGAAGCACATATCCTGCGCCGGATAACCAGGGAGGGCTGAGCCACCCTCTTTATCTCTCTCCTTGTTTGTACTACTCCAAAATCTATCAGCATATCGCTCAGGCCAAGCTTACGGAGTGTCGGGTGAGTCCCGTTCTTCCAACACCGCAGAAGGAAATAAAATGGAAAATGACTCCTAAAGCGCTTTTGGTTGCCTTTTTCCTGATTTTTTGCTCTTGTTGTTGAAAATAAAGCAGTTTGTGGCATCTCAGCTTTCTGTCCTAGGGGAACCTGCACGAGGTTTGCAGGCCTGGCGGGCAGGCGGAGGCGCCTTGGCTGCATCCCGCCGCGGTGATTGGGAAGGGGAGCCTTGCCGGGAGCAGCACCGGCCTGCCCCGTGTTTGTGTTTTAACGGGTTCGAGAGCTGCTGTTAGCATATGCTAACCACTCTTTGCAGGGCCATCATTATGCAAATACCTACAGTAAGCAGGTAGGAAATTAGATCTAATCAGGACCACCCCCCTCCTTCCCCTCTCCTGACACAGGAACTGTAAGTTGACTCGATTACGCTGCTTTCTATACAAACCAAGGGCAGGCTGAATTCCAGGCTGAAACCACAATTATTCATTTGTCCTTTTGTTCTCGGGGGGTTGTTTTCTTGCATAAGTCACTGGAAACCTAAGGGTGGCCTTGCTTTAGTTTTAATTTTAAAGCGCTGAGCATCTGCCGGGCTGGCTGGCTCTGGAAGGAGGGAGCAGCACGCGTGGATTTCTGTGATTTGGGGACAAATAAAAAAGCAGGCGCAAGGGCTGCTCTCTGAGCGCGGTTTGGCCCCTCGCAATGTCTAATCGCTGCGTAACGAACGTGCGCGGGCTCCCCCGTGCAGGGCTCTGAGCACCGCCAGCTGCTCCTCCACGAGGAGCCCTACGTGTCCCGGTGGCCCATTCCCGGCCCAATCTAAGGCAATTTCCGTGGTTAAATTTATTTGTCTCTGCTGCCCAGGTTGGTTGGCTTCACCAGTTAGATAACGCATCCTTTCTCCACCCTCTGGCCAGGCAATACTCCCTCGTGGCCAAATACCCTTGTACCATCACAACCTTGCCCGTGATAGCTCAGCAGGCAGAACTTCCCCAGGCATGCACAAGGGAATACATATAAGCACATACATCCCTCTGCCAGACAGGCTTCCCAGTCCTTGACCTTCTTTCTGTGCTCTTTTCTGAGCCTCTTCTCCTGCTCCTGCTCCCCTTGGGAAGCCTGGCCCTGCGGATGGACAAGGTTATTCGGGCAACGGCCTCTTCTCCCACCTGCTCCAGGCTTTTGGTGAAATTTCCCTGCTGATTTTGCTGAGCTCCCCTTCCTCTGCATGTCCCTTTTTTAAAAACAGTTATTATTATTTGTGCCTCTCATTCAGCTCTGGCACCCCAGTGCCACATGCGGCTCCACGTTGTTAATAGGAATGCCGAAGGAAGGGAACCTGCGCTGGGCTGAGCCAGCCCCCGCAACTCGGTGTCATTGCAGCTCCTCCTTCCCTGCCCTTCCCAGGCCCTGGCGCCAAACTCTTACTTAAATTGCCTCCATTTCCCAGGTAAGATTTCCCCGGAGAGGCGGCTCTGGGCATTTCAGCGCCACTGAGGAGCCAGGTCGTCCTCTGGAGGGCTCAGGGAGCCCAACTGGAGGGGACGTGACTCTCAGGGCGCTGCGTTTGAAAGGATGCAGATTAGAAAGGACCTTTTTTCTCCTATTTTCGGTCCCCTGCTGCATCCTGATCCTAACAGAGGGTGCAGCCCCTGCTCCGTCATCTCCTCCATCATCGCAGTCGTCCCCGCGCCGTGTCCTTGGCCAGCCCTTCGAGGTGCCCTTTGCCCCCCTGCCCGCAACGCGCCGCTCGCTTCAGTGCCCCATCGGGCAGCACAAAAAGCCCCCGAAGCAGCCAGGCCGGGATTCCCACGTTCAGAAGAGCCCCTGGCACGGGCAGTGCTGCACCCCGGCACGGCCGCTGCAGGAGGAGCCGCACGGCGGGAAATGCAAAAAGGGGCTTTTTCTCCTCCCTAATGCACGTGTCCGGCGGCAAGAGCTGCCCCCAGGGACGCTCAGCCGGAGCAGGGTCACCTCCCCGCCCCGGGACATCTCCCCGCTCGCGTGCCCGGCGCAGGCGGCATCTCCGGCTCACTCGCGTGCCAGGGCTAAGATGCATTTTCTTGTCCCCGCACAATACGATGTTGCTACCAAATCTGTTCAAAGGAAGAAGCGGAGCCGGGGACCATGCCGAGGAAGACGCTTCCTTTTCGGCACATCCCACGCTAAGAAGTATTTGCTGATAAGCTGATAATCAGGTGGCCCAGCCACCCCCAATACTTTAGACCTCGCTGCTTAGAGAATATTTGATCATACAGTATCTCCATTAGGAGTTTGTAATCCGCTATCAAGGCATTTGAGAGCCATTTGAGTGTAAGGAGATTTTTATTAATGGTTCATGAGCCTAAATGTCCAAATTGACTCGCGGAGCAGATTTTAACAGTTTGGGTGGCATTTATGTATTATCTATCCCTTCGATACCTCTCCTCGCTGATCCACCAGGTCCATCCTTCCTTCCTTCCTTCCTTCCTTCCTTCCTTCCTTCCTTCCTTCCTTCCTTCCTTCCTTCCTTC